>LAPY01003572.1:26028-50540 GCA_000970635.1 Eragrostis tef
CCCAGCCGGCCGGCCGGCCCGTTACCCCGCCCTGTCCAAGGACAAGGAACAGTTCCAAACTCCCAAAAAAAAAAAGTTTTCAAAAACCATTCCTACTCCCTGCTCCCTCCACTACCCACCTCAATCCTTCTATTCTTCGTACGCCTACGCCAGATCGAGCGCCACCTAGGGTTTTGGCCTCCACCACCCCGGCCGCCGGCGACGATGCCCGCGTCCTCCGTCGGCGTCTCCCCGGATGCCATCATCGAGTGGCTGCAGGACGAGATGGGGTACCCCTCGGCTCCGCCCGCGCCGGAGCAGCTCCGCAAGATCTGCAGGGGCAACATGATCCCCGTCTGGTCCTTCCTGCTCCGCCGCGTCCGCTCCGAGCGCACCGTTGCCACCGCACGCAGGAACATCCTCGTCCACGGCGTCGCGGCCAGACGGGCGCGGGAGGGCGGGCCCGGGGCCGGTGGAGTGGGTGCGGGTGACGCTGCGGCTAGGGAGGCTGAGGCGAGGGAGCGGGACCTCGCCGCCGAGGAGGCCGAGCGGCTGCGTGGGGTCGTGCGGAGGCAGCGGAAGGAGCTCCGCGCGCGTATAGCGGAGGTGGCAAGGGAGGAGGCCGAGCGCAAGCGCGTCCTCGGTGAACGCTCCAACGCCAGGTACCAAAGTTACAGCGGAATTACAGGGTACAAGCGGGTGATCGCTGTAGGCGAGTAACTTGATTCCACATTCTGGTGTTGGGCTTTCCAGCTTGCCAAATTAGCTGACAGAAATGCACATAACAAATGCAGTACTTCCTTACTGTATCTAATCATTGATCGGAATGCATGAAAGTTTGAAGATCAATTAACTATTGTTACTCTATAGTGAAAGTACCAATAAAATTTCTTGAAACGTTAGCTTTGCTTTAACCAATGGGATTTTCAGTGGTATGTGTTCCCAAAATTTAGTACTAATCAAAAGGCCCAAGTGACTGGTGCATTTTGGGTCTGTTTGGATTTTGCCTGGGGGACTGCTGCCTGCCAGGCAACTCTATCTCAGCCCCAGCAATGAAAATCCAACGCCTGGGAGGCTGCTGCCTGGCAGGCAGCTTTGCCCAGGGTTCAATCCAAACTAGCCCATGCTGACAGCCTAAATGCCATTTCATTATTAACAGTGAAATATGCTGCTCTTGGTAGGTTTAAATGCTAAAATTATGTATTTAATCTTGCATCCTGGTAACCATGTGAAATTGTTGGGCCAATACGGCATGCCAGTGAAACTGCTGACAGGAACACCTGAAAAGTTATACTAGGTAGGTTCATGCGCTCAAATACGCTCTTTCAGTGGTACGTTTGGAACAAAGATACATATGCCAAAATCAGAGGGATTGTACTGGCACTTCTGTGTACTTATGATTGTACATCATGGCTACCTTCTCCTATTCTGGGCACATGCTGATTTACTGATTTCATCAGTACGTTGATGTGGGCTTTCATAATCTTAGCATGTACAAATGTTTGACACAAGCAGAGGCAGTTGACATTATTTTGTTGTACCAGTTGTATCCTGATCAGCATTAGCATGATATGCTAGTAGATGATGGGTGCTACTATATTTGTTTCTTTATTCATGCTCAACAATTTGTTTTTTCTACTTATCATAAACATCATTGTTGATGCACTAGCAGATCATGAATAAGTGACAAGAAATTTTTCTTCTTAATATTAGGCACAAGCAAGTTATGCTTGAGGCATATGAACAACAATGCGATGAAGCATGTAAAATTTTTGCTGAATACCAACGTCGTCTACATCAGTTTGTTAACCAAGCAAGGGATGTGCGAAGGTCTAGCATAGGTGTATCTGGTGCTGCAGATTCTGTTGATGACATGAAATTGAAAAGTGACAGAGAGGATCTGTATTCGTCCGTGAAAAGCAATAGGTTGTCTGAAGATCTAGTAGAGACTGCAGATGAAAGGGGCATTCGGAAGGCATGTGAAACTCTTGCTGCAAATATGATTGAAACAATCCGAACTTCATTCCCAGCATTTGAAGGGAGTGGCATTAATTCAACTTGTCAACTAGATGCTGCAAAGCTGGGAATTGAATTAGATGGTGAAGTACCAACAGATGTTAAAGCTGTGGCATTGGATTCTTTAAAGAACCCTTCTTTGCTTTTGCAATCCATCATTACCTATACATCACGCATGAAAACACTTATACATCGAGAAACGGACAAGATTGACATACGTGCTGATGCTGAACTGTTGAGGTACTACTTCTCTTGTTTGCTTTTCATTTATCTTACTCTGCTTCAAGAATAGTCATGAAAACTATGTGAGTGGGTGGGTGTGGTGGAAAAATGATGTAGTGATTTTTACCGTCTAGGCTTTTATATTTTGTATTACTTTATTCGACGTGGATCAGGGATTTAAGTATTTGAATATATATTCTTTTGATTTTTGTCAGTCAACATGTGTTCTGAACTGAGTTACTAAATATTTCATTTGGTTAGATGTTAACCATATATGCATTCTTTTCCCTAGGTATAAATATGAAAATGAACAGGTCATTGATGCTGCTTCCACTGATGCAAGCTCACCCTTACCGTATCAGGTGTATGGCAATGGAAAGACTGGATCGCAACTTTCAACTCGAGGAACATATGACCAGCTGTTAGAAAGACAGGTAGTTGCGTGTGGTGTTTGTATATCTGCTATCTTTACAGGAACTGAATAATTAATGTTCTCGTCTTCTTTCACATTTATGTTTTATTTTCATAATCAGTTTTCCCTCAGAATTCAGAACCTTCACTCATCTCTGTCTGCTACTTCTATTTTGGCTTGCTTTATTTCGTTTTTCTAGACATTCAACGCTCATAAGTCACTTTCGGAAAATAAAAGTATTGAAATCATACTGGCTTTCGTTTTAGAAATAGAATACCGTATAAATGAGGTATCTGTCTTTCTCGTAAATTAAGTTTCGTGATTTTATATTGCTGCACTAAGATAGTATCTTAGTACCTTTTTCCATAGAACCTCATGATGCTGAAGTTAACTACTATATCACATCTTTCCTCTCAGAAAGAACATGTCCAGCAATTCTTAGCGACGGAAGATGCGTTGAATAAAGCTGCAGAAGCTAAAGTTCTGAGTCAGAAGCTCTTACAACGCCTGCATGGCACTGTTGATATGGCAGGAAGTAAAAAGCTGCCAGCTGGGAACACCTCACAGACTGTGACAAACAGCAGGCATTTAGAGGTACTTGTTCGGAAATATCATGCTACAAGTGGTTTATTTGCTTGCATTAAAAGTATTTCTGGTGCTTATAATTAGATACATTAATAGTAACATGTGCATAGGTTTTCTGAGACACAATTTGTTGTTCCAGTTTCACATTATCAAGAAGTTTATGAGCAGTGAGAGAATGAATACCTTAGTGTCTTGAACAAATTAAGAATTTAAGTTCGTGACAAGCATCATGCTTTTAAAATACATTAACAATATGTACATGAATGGATGAGTTGAAGCAGTAATGTCCCAGAGCAATGAAAAATGGTAGAAGTTCTGGTTTCAAGCTGCATGTACTTTCTGCTTCTAATCTTCTTAGCTGTATCATTTTCTCTTTCTTGTTTTAGATTATCAATAGCTTTTTCTGATAGCATAGCCTTTTTTAGCTGGACGTTTGGGCCAAGGAGAGAGAAGTTGCAGGACTAAAGGCAAGCTTGAGTACACTAACATCTGAAGTGCAACGTCTGTATAAGCTATGTGCTGAATGGAAAGAAGCTGAAGATTCGCTGAGGAAGAAGTGGAAGAAAATCGAAGAATTTGATGCTCGTCGATCAGAACTTGAATGCATTTACAGTGCTCTTCAACGGGCCAATATGGTTAGTGTGCAGTTTTGTGGTTTTCTCTGCCAACTCTAGGATTTCTTTGGTTTTTTAGCATGCACATGGATTTAGTAGTGAAATAATTGTTGTTGCTTTACTTGCTTTTGCTAGTAATTATAGATGGCATCCAACATGTCAGTGTAATGAACTTTCGTATGATATTTAGCTACTGCTCCTAAGAGTTATGTAACTTCTAGGTTATATAGTGACTGGCAGCTTGTAGATGAAATGAACTACAGAGAAATATGTTATCATAGGGCTGGCTGGGTCTTACCCTTGCTAAATTTTGTTGTTCATCAAATATACGAAACACGCTAACATCAAATCTTTAACATAGGACGCATCAGCATTTTGGGAGCAACAACCATTATCTGCCAGAGGATATGCAGGACAGACCATTATTCCCGCGTGCAATTCTGTGTTAGAAATGTCAACAAACTCAAGGGATCTCATAGAGCGTGAACTGTCTGCATTTGGCCAGAGCTTGGATAACAGTCTATGCAAATTGCCAGCGACTCCTCAGGTTGGTACATTATTTGTGTTTGGGTTAATTGATCACATGTTTTGGAATCATACCAGTTTGATATGTTCTGTATTAGTTCTAATATCTATCTGAATTTTCCTGAACAATATGGATTTGTATGAACCACACTAAATATGGTGGTTAATATGCAGCTCCGCACATATCCTCTTTATTATATTGATGTTGCCACTGTTCAAACATGTCCAGAATACTTAATTGGTGTACTCAAGGTTCATAATTTAGAATGCTCCAATTTTCGTCTCTAATTGCACATTGGAGCGAACATGCAACTATAGGGGCAAATGTGCCACTACTTTTCCAAAAGGCTGGGGCAAACGTGCCAAGTTGAAAAAACGAGGGCAGATGTGCTGTTAAATATCAAAACAGGGGCGCAAAATCAATTATTTATTGAAATTAATGCAGATAAAAGTTTCTGCCTTCACCTTTACGCATCTCCATTATCGTAAGCCATCGATAAGAATTATCAACTTTGCTTGATTAACCCATCATGAGTCCTTCATGTGCCTATGAAATATCTGATCCGTTATCACCATTGAACTTCATACACTTACTATTATTCTGTGTTTCCCTGTTGTAGGCTCTTTTGGAGGCTTTGGGTTCCAATGGTGCGACAGGGTCTGAAGCACTTGCGTCTGCAGAAAAGCATGCAGCTTTGTTGACTGCAAGAGCTGGTGCCAGGGACCCATCAGCTGTGCCATCTATATGCCGCATCTCTGCTGCACTTCAATATAATTCCGGTATGTACAATGTGACCAGTGTTATACATTTTAGTTCAGCAACACTTATGTTAGCTTTTATGCCGTAAGCAATGTTAACTTTATAAGCTTTATCTTTTATTAGATGAAATGTTTCCTCAAGATGACATCATTTGTAGCTTCCTGGGAAGGACCAAAAAAAGAAAAATTGATACATGTGACTCACCCGGTTTCTAACAAATGATCAACTGCCATTTGTTTACCATATGCGTGTTTGAAATGATTATGAATTATTTTGGCATTTTTTCCTTGACTGTAGAGAGTATACTCACCTCCTGGTTAACAGTCTCACCAGGTACAGAAGGGACAGACTCTGGCTTGGCTTCAGTATTGAATTCATTGGAGTTCTGTCTGAAACCTTGTGGTTCTGAAGCTAGCATATTAGAGGACTTGTCAAAAGCTATTAACTTGGTTCATACACGGAGAAACCTTGTTGAGAACGACCGTGTATTGTTAAACCGTGCCCATCGTGCTCAACAAGAATATGAAAGGTACATCATATTGTAGTCATTATTAAGTTCTTTAGGTAGTACCTAATTAATGAAGCCAGTCAATATTGAGGAGATATATCATGTATTGCATTTCATCGAGTCAAATAAATGTGTTTTTCATCTTACTGCATATTTCAAGGATGCCTTTTGATGTATCATTTCGTTGTGTAGAGTGGCCAACTACTGTCTTAAATTAGCCAGTGAACAAGAAAAGGTTGTAAGTGAAAGATGGCTGCCGGAACTGAGAAACGCAGTTCAGGAAGCTCGAAGGTGTTTTGAAGATTGCCAGCGAGTTAGGGGCCTGGTAAGTGAATACTAGTTTCATTTGCATCTCTGTGGTTATGCTAGTCGCATATTTACTAATTTCAATTATAAATTATGAATCATGAGGAGGAATGAACTTTAAAGGGACTGGTGTATAGTCATTGTTTCCATGAGATAAGCCCATGGCAGTAGGAAATCTGACCTGCTCAACTTGCTTTTCTGCAAGAGGGGAAAAGTCCCCTCCACTGCGTTTAAATATGAATGCTCCACCCTGTGCTTCTCTCTAATGTTTATGCCCGTTTCCTAAATTATGTGATTGGGATATTTGATCAATGGCTTGCCTGCTACCAAGAGTAATTGCCAGGTGATAGTATTGAATTTGGATATTTTGTCAACATGTCTTGGCAACTGTTCCATGCATTCTCTGCCGCGGCCTTGGCAGATGTCCTGCGCCAAGACTACCATTATGCAGAGAGCTAACGCAGTCGTGGTTTTGTAACTTCCAGGTCGATGATTGGTACGAGCAGCCAGCCGCAACAATAGTGGACTGGGTAACAATAGATGGGCAAAGTGTAGGCGCATGGATTAATCTGGTGAAGCAACTGCACATGGAGATCTCCAGACGAACGCTTGCCATGTCATCGATTGGTGATGACTAAAGTCAAGCTGCTGCCATCCCTGTGGTTGAGTTTCAACAAGATATTCTGCTTGATAGCGTCGTGCTTTTGTAATATATGCGCCTCGGTTTTTTTTTTTTTTTTGGTGCTTTTTGTATGTTGTGTTGTGTTAAATTTGTTGGTTTCTAAATTGGTGTTGCACTGCTTGCTGATTTGAATAGGTTTACAGAGTCGTGCCTCACTTTTGAGGTTCTGATTGTTCAATTAGTTCATGCTATGAATTGCCCTTTCGCTATTAATGGTTTACGTTATACTCAAATCTATAGATAGCTTCGCGAGGTGTGATATCTTCTTGTACGTACAAGACAATTATGACGCTTTAAAATGATTTTGCTTCGCGGATACGGCCGTACGGGTTTGAATGAGTGGATGTGAGCTTGTGATTCAATCCTTTTGTTGTTGTTGTTGATATCCGTACAATCTTATAGCGTTTTGACACTAATGGGGTGGATAAAGAAAATAAATAGGCTGCCACATTTGCTACGGTGCAGGTCTGATCCGGGTCGATTTGCCGCAGGGCTGCATATTTGGTTATTGTCATATTAAAACTGTGGGTTGAATGATCCGGACACTTCTGCCATGCTTGGCTATGTATACATGGGCACAACGTGTGAAACGTGATCCGATGACGCCAAAGCCAAGCTGCCAACAACTAGCCATTTCCGGCAGCCTCTACATTCCGCAGTTGCGTGCCCACATCTTAACAGCTCTTCTTCGGGGGCTCGACGTCGCCGGCCGGCGCCAGGCCGGTCCCCGGGGTTCCAGCCTTCCAGGCGGGTGCGTAGGGGCCGCGCTGCGCATCACACTGGGCTGGCTGGGCTTTCTCTCCCTTGATCCACGCCTGGGCCTTTTGCTTTATGGACCAAGTAATCGTGGTCGTTGAGTTAAAAAAAAAAGTAATCGTAATCGTTAAATCAATCGAAGATTTCGATCGGCGCCGAAGTAACAGCATTCTCTGGTGAAAATACGTTCAAAAATCAGATTCCAAAGCACTCAGAAATATTCCACTCCATTTGCCGTGGATTTCAACTTCTTCTCAATGCTTCTTCCCTCCCAGCTGGGCTAGCGACCGATGCTGCTGTGGTGATTTAGCTTCGCTGCCTCGCTGGGAACATTTTCAGTACGGTTCCGCTGCCTACGGGACGACGATCATCTGCGGACGGATCGACCTGGGACAACTGTACTAGTCCCCTGAGGCCTTGATCGGCTAAACCACTCTCTTGCGCTGCAAAAGTGTTAGCACTATCGATTATCAGGTCAGGCTCACATTCTGCTCCAGTTTCCGCAACATTACTGGTCACTGCTATATTCCTAGTTTTCCATCATAGCTTCAAACTAAATCTGCAACCCTCGATGGGAAACAACTAGTTAACTGTGGAGCAAATGGATGCAATCAAGCTTCTGATAGAATCTGGAAAGCCAAACACGAATGGGCAGCTGAATCCCTCGATGGCACAAGTAAAGCTGCTGCAAAATTCCCCTTTTTAAAAAATATTCTAATTGCATTTCTGGGATAATGAAAATGGCTGAAATTATAATGAACAATTGTGGTGAAAAATTTAAATACCAAGCAACAACCAGTTCATAAACTCTTCGGGACATCTAATTAAATTATGAAACCAACAGTCAATGTATCATCAGTTCTTCAGCAGCATCATTCACACGGGGGAACGTTTCCTGCAGGGGAATATGTTAACACACACACACACACACCACACACAAGGTTACATTGACAAAGTCAGCAACATTCGTCTAGATTACTCGACTTCTTTCCCCGCATCAGTAGTTGATCATGATGGGCAGCGGCGGGGAAATTAATCTAACTCACACTAATGACTAAGCTGCAGGAGAAGTCCCCAAGATACAGCAGAATGATGTCAAACGCAAGTTTGTCCTACAAATGACCTGGCTCTTCTCTTGCACTGTACATCTCCACATCTTAGATCTACACCAGCAATGAAGAGCTGATGCCTTAAACAGTGCAGTCCTCCATGGATGGTTCCTGCAGCAGCAGTTACCTCTTCCTCCTTTTTGGCTCAGCCTGCAGGTGACAAGGAGAGCATTGAAACCCATGAGGAAATGGGACGGTTGAACGAAGCTACAGCCTCATTAAATTCATATGCAAAACGTTCAGTGGATGGAAGCTAACTGTTTATTACATTCATATGCACCAAGAAGGCAAGAAATGCCAGTGAAATTGCTGATGTAAGTAAAAATCTTGTATTTATTGGCCTGGTACAACAACAACATAGCCTTTTGTCCCAAGCAGGTTGGGGTAGGCATTTATTGGCCTGGTAGCCTATAGAAAATAAGATCTAGCCACTAATGTGTCTGTACTCATGTGAACATTAACTTATGTTAATCAAACAAGAATTAGCGAACAATGTGACGTGTGATCATAGCTAATGTTAATCAAAGAAGATATAGCCACGTATGTGTCATGCGATCATAGCGTATGCTATGCAGCACGTCATAGATTAGCTGGGTTTCATTATGATTTCTATGGTGGAACTTATGAGATGTTTCACAGGGCTCAGAAAGTCATAGGAGGTACTTCCACCCAAACAATATTGATCATTAATTAAAAAAAGGGGGTACTTTAGATATCTAAAGAAAATCAAGGTTTAGAACTTCATAAGATGCTAGGATCCAATATAAAGCATTCTTAAAATGTTTCTGGCGAATGCAATGATCCAAATAAGCCCCAAAAAAAACAAGGGAAGAAGAAAACAGGTGCTGCGTCAATAATCATGAGCAAGTATTACTCCGTGTAAGACACATTAGAAGTGCAGCACAGCTTCAAGGATCTTCAAGGAATTCATGGCAGAAAACTTAGCCAGAGATAAGCATTGCTTAGTCAACACCGTTGGCAATAAAATAATATTGCAACACAGGTAGCAAAAACCAGTTCTGGAACCAGTTTGCTTAAGAAAATTAGACACTCCGTATATTAGAGGCATTGCTAAAAATTACCTCGAATAGAAATGAAAGCTACCTGTGAACAGAAGATTGAAAATAACCTACCCAATCAAGTGACAAGGAGAAAAAACACACTGACCTTAGCATCAGAGCTTGGCGAAACTGGGTATGAATTTGAAGGTCGCTTTGCACCATTTTCTTTGATACAATCTGCGCACATGTAATGATCTATCTTTTTGGCTTGCTCAATGGTCATTCCCATACAGGATGGATGGAACCTACACAAGTAAAGGTAGATAGTTGATGAGACTGCAAGTAAAGGGAACACGATAACAGGAAACGACGGGTAGAAAATAAGAATCTGGAGAATACATTATATTGTTGACAACCTAAAATGTTGAATATTTCGCATGCATCATTGAACATACATGACATCTTGGTCTCTTGGACAAGATATGGTCTCCAAACAATCAAACATAGATTCGACCACTGATTTTATTATAATACATTTACAGGATCCAAAATGTTTACGGTGTTTATATATTTTGAGAATAAAATTATGATATTATGAAAGTATGCTTTTGAGACTAACCTACACACGTTCATTTTCATGTTTTACAACAAATTCCTTTTGAAAGGTTATTGATAGCATCAAGATTCTTTTTTTTTCAAATGTGCATGAGCTGTGAGCCATTTCATTAAGGAGAAAGTGTGCAAAAGAGTATAGCACCAAACACATGGACACACCACAACACACTCTACATTCCTATATCATATTATACATGCACGCCAAACAATAGTTTCAAAAGTTTGCCTGGCTTTTGTTCGAAGTGCTATGTATTTCTGACAGGAAGTAGTATGAACTAAATTGCTATTGTGCCTTACATTGGCCAAACAAGAAAAATGCAAAATTAACTGCAGCAAACATTGTCCTGCATACATGAAAGAGGTTTCAAGGCATCCTTTCAACGAACAGCAAAGAAAAGGGCAAAATTCATTATTCAGCAAGCAAGACATCCTCTCACAAAAGTACAATAAAGTTACTTTGTGTCTTTATGCAGCATTATATGCCGAAAAATCATCATGCAACAAGGTGTTCCTTTACGCTATACTCTATATGTTAGAAACTTCTTGCTACATACAAAAAGCTACAAGATTGATATGAAAAACACATCATAGTATTTAGGAACAAAATGAGCCATCTTAACCAAATGTGTCCTATGCTTCTGCCAAGAGTCCGCCAGTTCTAAACTAGAGATAGCAGACAGGGCATGATATCTATAAGTCCTTATAATTCAAATTACTTGGCTTAAAAATCTAATCTTCCCAATTTATTAAAAAAATGCAAATCCTACACAGCATGTTACAATACTAGTCCCAAATATTCAGGGCAGTTAGGATATATGCTTCTCAAATATTAAAGCAAATGATCATCATATATGATAAGACAACGTAGAAGAAGGCTACAAAATTTCCAAGAAAATCAGTCCTTTCCATGATGATATTTGTTTGAACTGTCATAAGACCATGCAAGCAGCATCAGTGTACACTTATAGCATTGTTCAGGAGTAATAGAATACAGTAAACTATCGCTCTAAAAATTATCAGTGTTCATCAATCGTGATCCGGTTAACTTTGTCTTAGTCTTGAAACAAATAGATTTGCGAATGATTTAAATCCCCCCCCCCCGCTACAAAGAAATTAAAGGTAAGGTAACATAATTCATTCTGCATGACGAAATAGAAATAGAACCAGAAAGCAGCTCAACTTGGCATCTGAATGGAAGGCAGCTCATACAATGACAACATAAACACTGCATCGAGACATGGATTCTTGGGAGGCATTTACCAGTCCTTGCATCCCTCGCACTGCACCATGAGGTCGTCCGGGTTGTACGGCATCTCGCACTTGCAATACCTTCGCACACAAACCACAAGGCACACCATCAGACAAACAATCCCACAGTGCGTTGCAAGCTAACACAATACAAATGGATGATCAGCAGCCCAAGATAAAAGAAAAGAAGAGCACAGTACACGGCGACACGGTCAGGGGTGAATGCACCGGTGGCGGCCTTGTATTCAAATCGGCAGTAGAAGTCCTCGGGCCCGACGTTATCGAGCTTGGTGTAGTTCTTGAAGGAATGGACGATGCACTTGCCCTCGATGGTGTGCGCGCTCTGCGTGTCGAAGTGATCGGAGAGGAAGAGCTCCTTGACGCCGTGGAACGGGCGCCGGCCCGTACCCGCACGCCCCCGCGCCCGTCCAACTCCATCCCTTCCACCCGCGCCACGTATGGCGCGTTGTCACCGTCCGACGACCGCATCAGCACGCAGTCCCCCACTTCACCCACAGAGCAACGGAACCAGTTAAAGACCAAATCTTGGCACGAGTCGGCGACGGCATCGATCAAGAACGCGGACAGCAGCTTACCTCGGACAACCTTGTTGGTGCCCTTGATGGTGTAGGACTCGACGTCCCGCTTGCCCTGCTTCGTCTTGGCCATGGCGGAGGGGTTGGATTGGGAGCAAACCCTAGCGAGGAGGTGGGAATCGAAGGGGAGAAGGAGAGGGGAGCGGCCACGGTTTCCGTTCCGACGGAGCAGGAAGCTGGTGAGAGGCCGGGGGCTAATTTGGTAATTCTGCAGCGGATGGAGTGACATGGCGTTTGAATCCAACTGGCGAACGGCCGCTCTCCGCCGTTCGATCGGGACCCGTCCGGCGTCTGCCGTTTTTTGACGGTAGTTTGATACTCCTCTGTTCATCGTTGACGCCACAAGAGGCTCGAATGTTGTTTTTGGTTGTGGATTGTGAGAGTGAACCCATGAAAATTTATCTTTTATTGCTTGGTTGTGATCTTCGAGAATTTCATTGATATCGTTCCCTTTTTCCATGCTGAAATGTCGGTGAATATTAATTCGGTTGACTTTGGTGGACATGGAGGTTATTGGGTTAAGATTTCATATTGTGCTATGCATGTCTTTTTCTTCCAAGAATGGAGAGAAGTATTGAACGTCGACTAGATATCTTCTTTTGATTGGCATAATACTAAAATGTGTGGTATACCTATTTCAGAGAGTACAAGTGTTTGTGCATATTTGTGAAAGGTTAAATTATTTTTCTTTCATTGTTCATCTTTATGCATTGAATGGATGTGTGGTGTAATATACCTATGAAAATATGCATAGTGAGAAAAAATATACAATATCATATAGTTTCATCAGTGCTAGGTAAAAAATACATGAAGCGTACACCTAACATTAGCATAGATAGCACTCGGCAAAAGTGCCCCCGAGGCCAAGTGAAAATCCTATTATAGATCTTTGCATTTTTTTTGCGAGGAAATAGATCTTTGCATTAATACTATTAATATGACCATTGTCAATAATTAACAAAATTCGTTTATTATTATGCACTGACTGATGCATTGCATAAATATATTGATATGCTTGGCATGTAAGTCGATGTGATGAATGTTGTGCATTGAAGATCAAATCGAATGGTAGTGTTGATAATTATATGCATTTAAGCTTTCAAATTGGAGTAATAACACCATAGAACATCCTCAAATTGGCCTTTTTTTTAGAAACATCTGATTTTGGATCTCCCAAAGCCATCCGTAAAAATGACGAAAAGCTAAAATAAACGCCTAAGCCGGGTGTTCTAACCTGAAGCATCGATTGCTCATCCGACGGACCTGGTTGCTGATCTCTCTCACCTTACAGAAAATCACAACTCACGTTTCAAGAAAAAAAAAATCACAACTGACACCAGTCACCGCCGGATCGAACGCCGCCGGCCTCGAAACCCCCAAACCCCAACCCGCGCCGCCGCCGGCGATGGCCGCGTACCTGAGCATGGGCGAGGCGCATCGCCGCATCGGCCAGTACCTCGACCGCGTGGCAGACGCCATCTCCTCGTCCGACGGCACCACTCTCGCCTCCCTTCTCGCCGTCTCCTCCGCGCCCGCCTCCACCCCGCTATCCGACGCCCTCGCCGCCTTCCCGGACTTCCCTCGCGTCGCCGCCGACCGCTTCCCGAACCTCTCCGACCTCCTCGTCCCGCTGCTCCGGACCATCCACTCCCACTCCCTCCAGCGCTACGCCGACGCCTACTCGTCATTCGAGAAGGCCGCCAAGTCCGTTCTGCCTCCTCCCGATTCAGTTTAATTCGATGGAATTTTCGAAGATTTGACGTGTTTTTGAATGCAGTGCATTCCTGCAGGAGTTCCGGAACTGGGAATCGCCATGGGCGATGGAGGCGATGCACACGGTGGCACTCGAGATTAGGCTACTCGCGGAGAAGGTGAGCAGAGTGGGTGATCTGGGCTTGCATAGATGTGATTTTAAAGCTCACGGGTTTGCCTTTTGTCTTGCTGTAGGCAGATAGGGAGCTTACCACAAGCGGGAAGAACCCCGATAAGCTTCAGGCAGCTGGTTCCTTCCTGATGAAGGTTTTCGGCGCACTCGCGGTATGTTATTCTGAAAGCTGTGTTCAATGCTCTTTCTTCATGTGGAATGTTAAGAATCAACTCTACCACTAAAACTGTCGTGTCAGTTGTTTGCTAATCATCTAGTTCAAACAGATCATAATGGAACTAGAGGAGAAACCTTGGCTTGCTGCAGTGTATTATCATTTTCTGACACAACACATCTTTATTAAAATTCAATAGTGGATTATATGCACAAAACCTTTTGGAAGTATTGCTGGCTATCAGCCGTCTATCCCGTTATTTGATGTATAATAGTTACTTTTTTTTCTTTTGCTGGAAATCATATTTACTTCTGTCATGTAAATTTGAGCTAACCAACATCAACAAAATCAAAATGGGGGGAGTATATGTATATGATAACTATTTTATCTGCAATCTTTCAGGTGAAAGGACCTAAGCGTATTGGAGCACTCTATGTTACCTGTCAGCTATTTAAAATCTACTTCCGCGTAAGACTCTTTACTTCTGTAATTGTTTTGTTAATTGTACTCCATCCTTGATTTTATTGATGACGTAGGACACTTTTTTTTAGTTCATTTTTGAGCTAAACATGTTGTCCTAGCATCAGCGATATACAAACTGAGAATTCATATGCGGTAGTACATCTGTTCTAAATCTTGTGAAAACAAATGCTAAGAGCTGATGGTGAAATTATGCAGCTTGGAACAGTTAACCTATGTCGAAGTGTCATAAGAAGTATTGAAACTGCCAGAAATTTTGATTTTGAAGATTTTCCGGTGAAAGACAAGGTAAGACAAGCTTAGTTTATGGACATCTATCCATCTGAAAGACTTACCTTTACATTCGTTTTTAACAAATTATGAAATGGTACAGGTCACATACATGTATTACACTGGAAAGCTCACGGGTTTGCCTTTTGTCTTGCTGTAGGCAGATAGGGAGCTTACCACAAGCGGGAAGAACCCCGATAAGCTTCAGGCAGCTGGTTCCTTCCTGATGAAGGTTTTCGGCGCACTCGCGGTATGTTATTCTGAAAGCTGTGTTCAATGCTCTTTCTTCATGTGGAATGTTAAGAATCAACTCTACCACTAAAACTGTCGTGTCAGTTGTTTGCTAATCATCTAGTTCAAACAGATCATAATGGAACTAGAGGAGAAACCTTGGCTTGCTGCAGTGTATTATCATTTTCTGACACAACACATCTTTATTAAAATTCAATAGTGGATTATATGCACAAAACCTTTTGGAAGTATTGCTGGCTATCAGCCGTCTATCCCGTTATTTGATGTATAATAGTTACTTTTTTTTCTTTTGCTGGAAATCATATTTACTTCTGTCATGTAAATTTGAGCTAACCAACATCAACAAAATCAAAATGGGGGGAGTATATGTATATGATAACTATTTTATCTGCAATCTTTCAGGTGAAAGGACCTAAGCGTATTGGAGCACTCTATGTTACCTGTCAGCTATTTAAAATCTACTTCCGCGTAAGACTCTTTACTTCTGTAATTGTTTTGTTAATTGTACTCCATCCTTGATTTTATTGATGACGTAGGGCACTGTTTTGAGTTCATTTTTGAGCAAAACATGTTGTCCTAACATCATCGATAAACAAACTGAGGATTCATATGCTGTAGTACATCTGTTCTGAATCTTGTGAAAACAAAAGCTAAGAGCTGATGGTGAAATTATGCAGCTTGGAACAGTTAACCTATGTCGAAGTGTCATAAGAAGTATTGAAACTGCCAGAAATTTTGATTTTGAAGATTTTCCGGTGAAAGACAAGGTAAGACAAGCTTAGTTTATGGACATCTATCCATCTGAAAGACTTACCTTTACATTCGTTTTTAACAAATTATGAAATGGTACAGGTCACATACATGTATTACACTGGGCGCTTGGAAGTGTTTAATGAGAATTTTCTTGTCGTAAGAGCTCTCTTTCTGTCATGATTAAGAATTGCAGTGCTTTTGACCTACAAAATAATTAATCTGCTTACACAAGATTGTGTTTAATTTTATCAGGCAGATCAGAAGCTAACTTATGCTTTGGTGCATTGCAACTCTCAAAGCGAATCAAATATGAGGTACTTGTGTGGATGGGGTTTTTTATAGCATGTAATTTAAGAGGCGCCTATTTACTGACACTATGACTTGTGTTGTATTTTCTAGGAGGATTTTGAAGTTTCTTATCCCTGTAAAGCTTTCATTAGGTGTGTTGCCGAAAAGGACCCTCCTGGAAAAATACAATCTGCTTGAGGTATGTTTGCTTGAAGCTTATCCTCTTGTTTTAACATGAAGGTCAATCTGGTGTGCCATATATGCAGTATTGCAGTATCAGTGACTGCCCACCTTCTTCAACTATGAAACCATGCATCGTCACTTTTCACAAGTTACCTCCATAACCAGAACTTTCTTTCCTACATTTGAAGAAATTTATGTGTGACAACATATCGGTTCAATTTACCCAAAAGGATACCATCTGGTGCCATGCTTGTGTAACATGTTTAATTTAAGAAGCAATGCTTGGGAGGATTTAGTGGGGATTATGAAAATTGTATATAATATATGGCATAAAAAAAACTCGAAAATGGTGGTATTGTAAATAAGAATAAATATATGACATGACAGAATAGTTTAGCCCTATATTGATTAAATTCTAAAGAAATCTACTGTTGCTGATTCTCTGAGATGGAATGTAAGTTAATATAAAGGATGCATAATTTCTTTTTAACTTTACCTGATACCTATATCTGTTTGTTAGAAAAAGGGTTGTGAAGAGTGAAGACGTTTATTTAGTATACCTAAGATGTGTTAAACATTTGAGACCCACCAGATGCATTCCAGACAGGCTTTCTCCTCCCTTTTTACTGTTGTCAATCTTGTTGCCCCGGCCACTCAACTTTATTCACATCACCCCTGAGTCGCGGTTGGTGAACGGTGCTGATTATGACGAACGTGATGTAAGATATGTGAGCATTTGGAGTCCTGCGACATGCATTTCTGAACTGGCCCTTCTCCCGCCGACTGTTATCATTCTTGATGCAATGTCCGCTCAGTCTTATTTACATTACCCCTGAGAACCATGGTTAGGGAGTGTTGCTGTGTATGATAAATATACTTCCCTAGATACCACTCATCATAGATGAGGCTGTCTCTTCTATGATTTGCCGTAATGATTAGCGGACTATTTCTAAATGGCGGCCAGTTCTGCTAATGGACTTTACAGATAACCAAGCTGAATGTGATGGCGCAATATATATTGTCCTATGTAACACAGGATGAGTGTTTCCAAGCAACTATTTTTCTGAATCCTTTGCTCACCCTTCTTTCTTTTTGTTGATATGGATGTTTTAGGTGACACGAGGGTTGCTTTCCATTTCCATTTCAGCTGTGTTATGATTGAAAAGCTTAATTTAACTTGATACTCTGTTGTACGTGTTGCTTTTACTAAATATGTTATTCCGTTATGCCTTAGCTACACCACTTTTTGTAATGCTACTGTAACTTATCTGCTCCCCTACTTCTGCAGAGATTTCTCTTATTTCTTGATTGAGATTTGCACATGTGGTAATGTAACCTTTTCAGTATGCAGATTTTGTGACCTCACTTAAGAGAGGAGATCTTAGGCTGCTGAGGCAAGCCCTAGACAGGCATGAAGACCAGTAAGTTCACCTGTTCCTCTGCTCAAAATGTTTCAACCCTTTAAACATCTCTGATGGCTTCTTCTTTCTTCTTTTTTTTCTGCAAGATTTTTGAAATCTGGTGTATACCTTGTATTAGAGAAACTCGAACTTCAGGTCTATCAGAGATTAGTTAAGAAAATGTGAGTGCAGAACTGAAGCCATCGTTGTTATGCTTTACTTTGCATTATGACCAATTTTGTTTTTGTTTTTACTTCGCTGTTCTTTGGCAGCTATATTATTCAGAGGCAGAAGGAACCAGCGAAGGCACATCAAATTAAGCTAGACGTCGTAGTAAAAGCTCTGAAATGGCTTGAAATCGATATGGATGTTGATGAGGTGCTTTAAGGGTGCATTAGTCCTAGTTTCTTGTTTCGATCTCATTCTATGTGAGGTGTTTAACCTAGTTTCTCACATTTCTGTCAGGTGGAGTGTATCATGGCATGCCTCATATACAAGAATCTCATAAAAGGTTACTTTGCCCACAAAAGCAAGGTCCTTGTCCTCAGCAAACAAGACCCCTTCCCGAAGCTGAATGGGAAGCCTGTTTAGTTACAGAATCATAACAGACAATCTTGTAGCTCAGTTATTATACTTAGGTGTGCTGGACACACATGTTGTTTCTCTAGTCACTAAAACGCTTCCTGACAAGGGCACATATCTGTACCGAAGCACCGTTGGATGTATCTTGTATCAATGTATCATTACTGGCCTTCATTTTCTGGACACGATTTTTGTCAGTATGCTGGGTACCTTGCTCAGTTGCACGAGGAGTGGTCCTCTTGCTGATCCTGTTATCATCATTCGTAGAAGAAAATCGAACGATTGACAGGTCTTGAAAACGACTAGAATCCTTCAAATTTAATTGCGCGCTTTCGGGAGCATTTACATCCTTAAAATTTTATTTCCGTGCTTGTGCCCTGAAGATAATCTCGAAGGATTCGCGTCTCCTGCCCGTGCTAGCTCTAAGAACCGGTTGGTTCTTGTTTGTACTATTTTGCATCAATTTTTTTTCTCGAATATGCAGGATTTCACATTCAAAATGAAACTAGTCAATTCAAGCACTTTCGTTTCTTTTGACGTGCACAATAGTATGACACTAAAAAATGTCCGTTCCTGGTCTTCTCTCCAGGTTACTGTCGTTCTACGCAGTTACCGCGGCACGCTGATAGACCGTATCCGTAGTTCGGTGACGTCTCAACTGCTGAGTACAGCTCCTGTACTAGACGTACACTCATTCGCCATCTACCGTAGCCGGTACAACCAAAAAGGAAGGGAAAAAAAAAGGTGCACCGCTATCCTATCCTGTACCAGCATCAAGCCGCTCACTATGTATAATTAATACTCTTATGAATTTCGCAGGACCACGGGAATGTACAAATCATGCTATAGCTATTCATCATTAACAACCGTACTTACGATCGAGATGCAATACAGCGAACAACATTTTGAGCCCAGCTTCGGCCAATCGAGCTGGCCGGCATCCGGTGGTTCAAAGCGGGAGAGGGAGGCACTGGGATTTGGAATTTACTTTGGCCGTGGCATGGCAAGCTTCCCCGCTCGGCACAGGATCTGCGACGGAGGAGAATTGTGGAGGAAGGCCGGCAGGCAAAGATGAAGGGGCACTGGGGGGATGGGCTGCTCAATGAGAGGAGGTTAATGAGCCCAGAATTCTGTTTCGTAATGGCTTCGTACGTTTATAATCGTACATATAGCAGGGCAATGACTGGGAGACAAGGAAAACTCAAGTTCGGCTTGTCCAACAGCAACCATTGATTGATCGGACATTGGGGCTATCCAACAGCAACCAATCCTGGTGGCATTCCACTGTCATTCCAGATCATTTCCCTCCCAGTGTCAAGAATTTCATTTTAGCCATACCCGTTCAATTGACAGCCTATTTTTGAAACACATCAATTACTTGGGATTTCGTAGGAAGCAAAAGTTTCAGTTTCCATTTTTTTTGGGGACCCAGTTTCCATATAAACATGTGCTTTCAAAGTGTGAATAAAGAGAGTCCTGGTGATCTCTTTGTTTTTACAAAGACAACAAGCTCAAAATTAAATGACGAATGAAATAGAAGAAAAAAAAAGAGATATCGAGAAAATTAAAAGGGCATCTTGGTAAAGGTGGGTAGTATAGCTGAGTGGCTTAGTGAGCCGCTATCTAAGCAAAGATAAAACCAAATTGGAAAGTTGTTGTCCACTTGTCCTGGCTTTTGTGTGGCCTGTAGACCTGAGTATGGCGCCTGTCAAGACAGCTCGGCGTGGAGAGATAATTCTTAGTTGTTTCCACTTTCTAGATATCTTAGTTATTATCAGCATTGCCCTGAATAAGCCCCTTAAGCGCTGCCTTTTCCTTCACATGGCTCAAAAAAAAAAACTTTTTTTGTGTTGCGTTGTCTCACTGTCTCCTTGATTCGAGAAAAAAAGAAGCCGTTCTGCTAGTATCCTAATGCTAAGCCAGAGAAGGAATGGCCGTACCGCTTGCTGGAGAAAGAGGGAAAGAAGTGCGACCAGCATTTAGGACTTTGGGAAGAGAATATAACAATTCAGGACAGCTTTATGCAACAATCATATTTCAGTCAGGGCTCTTTTCTTGTACTTTATCTCGACTTCTTTTCCTTAAATAATCTGAATAATTGTAGAAGAGCCATTATTCATCATCTCAACTCTCAAGCTAGCTTGATTTGATCTGATCTGGAACCAAAAAGGCTTTGTATAATGACAAAGGTCAAGACAACGTGTAAGTTTCAAAAGCATCTTTTTTAACATGGCACGTGATGTACATTGATCGTAACCTTACGGTAGCACACGGGTACTTCCTTCCCAAATTCACATCTTTACCCGTATGCTTCCCTCATGTAGTCATGTACATGTAACATCATCACCTTTTCTATCCACGAAGATGAGATAGTGCGAAAGCAAAACCACTATGTGGTGCATGATCAAAAGTGTTATAATCTTTTCCTTTCACAGACGTATAAGCAACCACAAGAAACCGTATTCTCTGCCGGTACTTAGGGTTTGTGGAAAAGATTTGAGTCCATATCAGCAAGGAGCTAACCTCCTGCATCAAAAGCAGATGACACTGTCCTCGCTTTGAAAACAAGTCGTAGATAAATGCTCGATTGTCTGCTAAGATTCCTGGACAGAATAAACGACTTGTTTTTATACATATCATGTTGGATTCTTGTTTTGCTAGTAGTAATGACCATGACAGTTAACTATGCTGGATTTATATATATGTAGACAGGAATATAATGTGGGCGTGTGAAATGGAAGAAGAAAAGGATAAGGGATATGTATGTGTTGGTGTGAACTGCTGAAACTTTTCAGGCATATCATTCAGCGTGCATCTGGCTTGCAATAAAGCGCTTCCTGCTTTTGGATGGGCCGCCTTTGCTGCCGCCTTTCAAGCCTCATCAGGCAGCGAAGTTCAACACATGCCATAATCACTGCTTGCGTGGAATGATTTGCGTTGCTCGCTAGCTTGATCGGTATAATGCTGTTGTGTGTAACCAACATGTGAAGCTGCAAGGCAACGGCACAGCTTAAGAACGGTGGAATCTGACGGATCCCCTTCACCAGTTACCTGTGCGCTGCAAGAAGCCATGATGGGAATCTCTACTCCACGATGGCATGCATGCTCTGAGCTTGATGATGCATCAATTTTGTGCTGATGCCCTTTGCGTTGGCGCCAAGAACGTCGGATGATGGGTACGCATCAAAAGAGAGCTCTGGGTATCATGCCTTCACCGAGGAATATATGAAGTCACATCTTCCATTAAGCTGTCCGATCCATATATTAAGCGTTATCATCATTAATATGACGTGAAGCTGTTGAGGTGCGGTGCGATTGCTCGAAAACGAGATGCTACGAGGTGTATGCGAGATGAGCTGTGAGACCATGACGGTGAGTGCTTATCCGAGCTCCGGAGCCCCCACGCGAGGAAAATAGAGCTCCGGAGCTAGGTTCCAAGTGGGCCCAAGTACCATTAGGGATGCAAGAAATATTTTGTGTTTTCTACTCCTCTTTCAAATCACTCCTAAGTTTCATTCTAGCCTCAGACACGGCAACTAAGGAGAGCATATTGAAAACAACGAGCAGTGAAGAAGAAGAGATACAAAGAAAGCTGCATTCTAAAATGAGAATGAGCCTTATTTTGAAAAAAAAAACTGTTTGCTTTTAGAATCACACTTGTTTTAGAATGAAAGGAGTACTTGATTGGTGCACTCGTGGCCCGCACGCACATCTCACTTTTACAAATACCAGTATACTCTAGGCACAAAGCCTTGGATGTGCTACTTCATTACAGTAATGTATTCCTTTGGGTAGAGTATCATCCAGAACATATGCGTGGAGTAATACTCAAATCAAAAGTATACCATGTGGAGGCAGAAATGGAACATGTACCAACAGCATTCGAAAGAATAATCCACCTCATGAACACCTTAAGCAGCAGCAAGAGATCGAACAAACCTTTCCTTATTAGTGATGGTAGCACCGTGCAACATAAAACATACTTACATTCTCAGTGACCACAGCTCCACCAGGATTATGATATGGATAACATTACTTTTAAGAGGGTACATAATGTTGCTATTCACCATATGAGACAAGGGCTAGCTTGGAAAAGAATCCAGACGAGATCCTACTTTTGCAAGTAACTGGCTGGGTGTGATTATCAGAAGCTCCAAAGTACCAACACCACTTAGGCATTAGCTAATATCAAATTTGTAGTCAGCTACCGACCAGTGGTAGTTTAATACGGTTTGGCAAATTGGATGGACTAAAGTATTTACGTGCAGCGATAGAGGCTTGATTTGGCTGAGTCGCTTTTCTTTTAACAAAATGGCCCAAAACTGTTACTGTCATACTCTTGTTTCTGACGTGTTCAGTTCTAGGACGAAACAAAGAACCGATCTAGCTTAAAAACCAGTCTTGATGGATTAAACAAATGGCACCGCTTAATGTTCAGTGCTGCTTATTTAGTCACATTCTGAACTTGTCATCAGCAACGAGTTAATGGCTTTCATCATGGAAGCAGCATAAGTGACAAATGACTTGCCAATCTGCCACGCTGTATGTAGCCTATCACGCTGAACCAGGTTGGACTAGCTCCCAAAGAAAGCATTCAGCGATGACAAACCACAGTGATGCGTCGCATTGACCGGGCGCGGAGCACCGCACACATGATCGTCGCAAGAAACAAAAGCGGACTGGTCCACGACAGCGAACGAACCGAATCGCTGTTCGCATCAAGCAGCAGACAGGTCTTCAAAACAGGTCTTCAGGAGCAGCTGCACAAACTGATTCCCCGATAGTAACCGACGCTGCCCATCACAAGCGTCAGAATCCCCTGACGCAACCATGTTTTTGACCCAGCACGCTCTACAATTTTCCCACCAGCTAGCTCTACGATTCACACGCTCCATCGACCCCCCGTCACACGAATTCTTTAAATTCTCGATACAAAAATCTTGGATAAAATTTTACTGTAGACTGTATAGCAGCAGTGTGGAGCCGCGGAACACGGGGGCAGTTGGACGTTGAGATGTTCGTCCGATGCAGAGTACCCTGACGAGTTCGTTTAGAGCTCATCAGCCTTCGATGTTTCCGAAGCCGGCAGGCGAGTACGGGCTTGAAAACGATCGCACGGTGATTTTGTGTGCGCGAAGCGAACCGAGGAGCGCGTGATCGTTGTCCCCGTCTCCCCACCGCGGCAGCAGCACAGTGCCAATGAACGAACACGGCGAGGAGTTCTTCTTCTTCTTGTGGGCGCACGATGAATCACCACGTTCGGACTGAGCACGGGACGACTTGCTGATGCGTAGTACTTCTTCCGCTGTACGAAGTGGAAATGCGCTTTGAATTTCAGTCCCGGGCAGGCAGGCAGGCACTGACTTGTTTGTTGAGCACGTCCGAAACGGTGGTTCCACGAGCAGGCCAAGCAGAAATGTGTACTTAAATTTCGGTTCCATTAGTTTATGGGTACTACTAGATTACTGGATGGTCCTCCCTGATGATCATTCAGAGGTGGTTGCGTAGTAAATCAATGGTGGTTGCTCCAGCAAACAGCCATTGTTTCGCTTCAAGTGAGCTCCCGGCAAACAGCCGTAGACCGTAGTTCCGCCGTGGCCAACCAAGCCAACAGCCACAGCCAGTGACACTGTTCAAGCGCGCCCCTGCCAGGTCCCGACACGGCAGCCGCGCTCGTCAACCCGGCTATCCGGGGCTAGACGACGCTCCTCCAGCCAAAACCGACCCGGCTTTCCCTCGCCCCCGTCCGATCTATCCACCCGAAGCGAAAACCGACTCCCTCGCCCCCGTCCGATCCATCCATCCACCCGAAGCGAAACCGAGCCAAAGCGGAGTACAAGCGCAAAGCCGCACTCCCGGCAGTGGAGAGCTCCGGAACCCAACGCGAGCGAGCGTTCCCTTCCAGGCTAAGGAAGGCTCTCAACTCATCCTCGCCGTCGTCTCTCTCCCGGCGCATAAAACCAAGCGCACACACACTCCCAGCCAAGCCACAAAGCGCCCAAACCCGAAAAGCAAAGGCAAAAGAGACCGAATTCCATGGCCAAAGCGCCGCCCTTCCTCCGCCGCGGCTAAGCTACCTCCCTGTCCCTGCCGCGGCTAGCTAGATATAACCCTCGGTACCGGTCCATGGGTGCGGCGCGTCCGCGGCGCTGGAAGCTGCCGTCGTTCCACCGCAGCGGAGGGAGCGCGCCCAACTCGCCGGCGCCGTCCGACAAGTCGTGCGGTCGGCGGCGTGGGCGGAGGAGGAGGAGGAGGCCGTGCCGCCGGAGTTCGTGTGCCCCATCTCCGGCGACCTCATGGCGGACCCGGTCATCCTGCCGTCGGGCCGCAC
>LAPY01003573.1:14044-27202 GCA_000970635.1 Eragrostis tef
CGCGCGCGGCGCGCACGGCGGCAGCGGCTTGGGCCCCAAGATCCCCAAACTAGTTTCATCGTTTTAAAAATATATAGCTTCCAAACCGAATTTCTGAAACACGATCTGATTGTACCGTTGCGTTTGTTACAACGAAATCTTCAAAACTATACTCCACTTGACTATGTTTTTTTTTCAAAAATACAAAAAAAATGACGAATCAAAAAATTAGAGAACAAACGAAAATGTTAGAGCAACGAACGAAAAAGTTAGACAAATCAAATAAAAAAGTGAAACAAGAAATAAAGAAATTGGACAACTAAATAGAAATGTTAGAGTTCAATTGAAAAAATTGGATGACCAAACGGAAAAGTTGTAAGAACAAATCAAAAAGTTGGCCAACCAAAAGAAAAAGTTGCTGAAACTTTTTAGTGTCGATTTTTTTGTTTGTTGAAACATAAGCAAGTGGGGTCTAGATTCGAAGATATCGTCACGAGAAACACGGTGGTGGGATCTATTTCATTTGGATACACGGTTTGCTCTCTACGGATTTTTTAAGTTGAAAACATTGATGACGTCAGCGCGGACCTCACGTCAAACCAACTCCACCCGCATGCGCACTCTCCTTCTGACACCCTGTCTGGTTTTCAAAAATAGATTGACCGCAAGCAGATGAAATTGTGGTCACCACAAAATAGAGAATCTCTTCAAAAGAGTGTGAGTATGAATCTCTAAGTTATCTGGTAGTAGGTGACGCATTGCAGAAACCAATGTTGTTTTCGGCCTACAACATGCATGTATTAGACATGTTATTACTTTAGAAAACCATGGTGACATGTTGGTATGGAAGATGTGCTACTAAACTATTATAGTACACAATCTTTTTTTTAGAATTACACAGTACAACACAGACGCTCATAACACGCACGCACACTCACCCCTATGAACATACGTACGCAAACCCTATCCCTATAAGCACCTCCGAAGGACTGAGCACCCGGCAGATCTGAAGATTCCCGAAGTTACCAAAGACGCCTCATTGTCAACGGGAACGCCGCTTACCACTTAACGCATAACGCCGGTAAATCCTAAACAAGTCGCTCCCACCAGGAGTCGAACTCAAAACATCAAAGGTGTTACTTGGTTGCCTTAACCACTAGGGCAAAACCCCTATACACAATCTTAGATGCTACACGCACGGGCTGCTTGGAATTGCTTGATTTCGCGGCCCAGCCCAATCCACGCCGACCGACCAGCAATTGCCTCGCCGGCGAGGGCACAACCTGACACACGTCCATCGAGAGCATGAACCTCCGTCTCATGATCTCAGTCGTGACGGCCACGCGTGACAGTGACACCTACCAAGCGGTTCTATGCCTGTGACGTCTCCCCATGGTCGTGCATCCGTAGCCTGCGTGGCGAGCTGTAGCGCTTAATTTGTGAGGCGAGGCAGGAAAAAGATTTACAGCTGCCTGACCGCCTATGGATTCATACAGACTAGTATCATCGGTACCTTCATGGCTATCGTATTTACAGTGCAAACTAGAAAAACCTGTACAAGTGCCTTTCGAACAAGGATATAACCAGACCATATGTACCTCTCAAATACACATGAAAGTTAGAATGTGCTGATTGCTGAGTAGGTTCGAATGCACCTGGAATATATAATATTATCAGTGCACCGCAATGTTGTCTAAAAATAAGGAGACGATCTAGGTGAATAAAGTGTCGGTCAAAGCTATATAAATCAGTCTCTTTATACAAAGGAGAAAGGATAACATACTGCTGCAACTCTCTTTAGTTACTGGGTCATGCATGTCTGTCTGTCATCTTTTTTTTTTTGAAGGAAATACGCCCAAAAGGGCTAGGTAACTTCATTACGCCTCTGGAAGGTTCAGTACAAATGCAAAAAGACCCTTACAAAGATTGATCAGTGAAGATGGGTCTTTAAGCAACAAACTAGATTACATCCAGGTCCTCCCAAAATCAGTCACTAGGGAAACCAACGCCAGAAGATGCTTCCCAGCCGAGTCTTTTGATCAAATAGACCAACCACTGACGCCACAATCGTTTACCTCATTGGCGGTCCACCCGACGGACGCCGCAGCATGAACATCATGCGAGGTTGAAGAAGAACAAGCCGTAGATCCCGAATATGCTTCACCGGACTTGTCCAATTGATCTCCACCCGGAAAAAATTGGGGATCAGCTCAGGGCGATCAACCCATTCCGGACATCCATGGCATCGCGTGATGGCTCCAGGACCAAAAGAACACCAACTAGAAAAGCAAATCGGCAGAACCAGAGCGAGAAGAAGCAAAAGAGGAGAATAGCACACGATGGGGAGGAATCCGACGGAGAAGGATAAAGGCATCACGCCTACAGCCATAAAGGAAACACAAACAGGGAAGAGAGCTCCTAACCGGCACAAGAGACAAATCACCACCACTGCAAGACTACAACAATGGCGATGGAGGCAAGACCGAGAGAGAAAGCTCCACTAAAGCAAAGCAAGCTAAAAACCTACACTACAGCTGTACAAGGGAGGGACCCTCACCCTACTCCACACCGGCAGTGAGCCGGAGAGGAAGGGGAGGGCCAGATCTGGCCGGGATTGAGAAGCTCTACTGTAGCATGGAGAGAGAGGGCGAAAGATTGGGGACGGGTTCCCCGACCACCAATTCGCATACCGTTTTGTTTGCGTCCAAGCACATGTTCAATCTGTGGCATGACTGCTTCTTCGAACAAAAAGTGAGCAAATTAATGGAGTTTTGTATGTGGTCGTGCAGTCCGATAAAGCAGTTTCACTTTTGTATGGGACCCACTTGGTTGGTTGGGGCTCTGTGTGCGCTCGATCTCCCACACCCGCAATATTAGACAAAACTGCCAGAACAGGATAGTGTGGGGCGGGGAGAGTTTTTCCTAAAACGGCCAGCCGTGTGGAACGCTTAATGCATGGCGGTTGCGCGGTCCGCTGAGATGATCACGCGAAGTGGAACGGACGGAAAGGATCGACGGCGCGGGGGAACAGTAAACAATGGTGCAACAGTAAAACAGTGGCATGACGGGAGAAACAAAGGATTCTATATGACATGATATGATTAGTCTCTTTATAGAAAGGAGAAAGGATAACATACTGCTGCAACTCTCTTTAGTTACTGGGTCATGCATGTTTGTCTGTCATCTTTATGGTATCTACAGATCAATTGCAGTGCACAGCTAATCGCATATATGCATCGTACGTATTCACAAAAAGCAAATCAAAGCAAGAGGATTTCATTTCAAGCTTTGTAAAAAGAGACAATAGGCAAGGGCGTGGGGAGGCAAAGGATAGATACGTGTCTGCAGCAACAAGTAAAGAAAGGGATGCGAGTGCTAACTATTCCGGTGAAGGACCATAAGCTGCATACTCTCGAGCCCCGATCCATTGTTACTGTGTTCTACATCTTCTTACTATTTCCTGTTGGTCTTTGGCCGAATAGAAAGAAGCCCGGTAAGTCAGTGCTGCTCTTCTCCATGCATTTGCTCCCTCGACAGTACGTAATTAAGCTAATTGTTAACCCTCCTCTGGCACTGACAATTTAATTGATGTTGTGTACACATGAACATGGATGAAGGAGATGGCTTCAAGAGTTGGGTGTTTGATAAATTAGATGGTTGATCGATCCATCATGGTTTAGATAATTTCTTGGTCTTCAATTCTACGGCAGATCGGAGTAATTGTGTCATCATGTCAGGGGAGGTACTGCACTCTTCTGTGCTGCATGTTCGCTAATAAGTCTGCATATTTAGTTTGTTTTCTTTACCGTTACTCTTTTATATGACCAGCTAGATAAAAAATTATTTGATTTAACATGCCTTATTTTGTTCTGACAGTTCTTGTTGATTCTACGTTACATTGGTCTATTGATTTAACATGACCCCCTGATTACTCTATTTCAGAGGTACAAGTATGATACCAAGACAATACGTCAGGACTTGGAGGCGAGAGACATTGATGGTGCCAAAGACGAAATACTTGATCTTGTTAAGAAGACTGTCAATGGTAGCACCATCTACTTTGATGGTTGGAATGGCTTGGGGACGACCGCAGTCCTTAGATGCGTAGAAAGAGAACTTCGATCCATGAAAGATCCTCCTCCTGAATTACGTTTCGGCAGAATAATTTATATAGATTGCTCAATATGGAAAAGTAAAAGGGTAATGCAGAAAAGAATTGCAGAGGAGCTAAAGCTTGACCGTGAGACCATGGACATGTTTGACAAGGAAAATGAGGAGGACGACTTCAATGGAGTGAATCCTGCCTCTAGGGATGTGATACGAGATGTTGCAAGAGTGATTGACCGAATTCTGAGGGAGAGTAGGTTTATAATGATTTTTCTTAATGGAATTGACGAAGAGGTTGTCCTAAGTAGATTTGGCATTCCAGAATATAATGACAATATAATAATATGGACCTTTAGAGGAACATTTCCGCCCAGACACTTGTTATCACGGTATGGTAGCGTACAAACACTGATTACTAAGCTGAGGTACACAAATATTTTCCTTTTTGGCATCGGGGATGGCATTCATGAAAATAGAATTACAAGGTCAGACATTAGTGCATTGGTACGTGAAGAGGCTGCTAGCATCCTTACACGCCATCCAGATATGCGGGACAATGATAAAGAAATAGTAATCGATTGTTATCTCTATGTACTATTCTTGCATCATAGTTTTCATGAAGGCACAGGATGGCTTTGGGCAAATCATGGTGCCAATGAAGGCACAAGCCGGCTTTGGGCAAATCATGGTGCCAACTATTGTATGTATTGTATGTGTGATGGGATCATTCAAGGGGACAGAATAAGGGAGATTAGTAAAGCTTTGTATCAAGAAGTAAGTTTTGACTGTAACGATGATTGCTTTGATTCAAGTTCCTTTTTTGAAGCCAGAAAGATCTATCCAGACTCATCTCATCTGGTTTATGGTGATCATGGTGACTTCTCATCGAGGATAATTGGAAAGAGGCCTGGCCGTTGGATTTCTATCACCACGAAGAACAAGATAGTTGGTGAGAATATGAAATTTTTTTTGGCAAATGCATCTTCGATCATCCTGCAATTTGAAAGCACTGATAGCCCATATGGACTGCCAAATGATTTGACCAAACATTGCAGCAATCTTAGAGTACTTGTTCTCTCTTATTGTGCCTTCAATTTTTTATCACCTCTTTTCCGCCATTGCCACACATTAAGATTCCTTGGATTGGACCATTGCAGAAACAACCATACCGCAGAACTTGAAAGAGAGGAGTATACCGCCAAGTGGGCGTGTCTGCATAACCTGTCAGTGCTTGATCTACGTTACACGGATTGGGGTGGGATCTTATCCGAGGAAAATATGGATCTCACGGTTAACATTATGGAGCTAAACATCAAGGGATTTATGTGTTGGCAGTTCACAAGTCAACTAGAGGGAAGACTACCAAACCTTGAAAGGCTCAGAATAGTTAAACCTTTACGTCCTGCAGAGGCATCAAAGGATATTGATAACTCATTTAGGGGCATGGAAAAGCTAGAAGTACTCGATTTGTCTGGCAACAATGACATAGAAAACCTACCAACAAGCCTATCAAAGGCCAGCAACCTTCAGGTACTTGTCCTTGATGGTTGTGATGGGCTAGAAAATATTGTGTTGTCTAACCCCTTACTCAGATCATTCAGTTTTGATGGACATGGACCGGCATCCAATTGGTCATCAATGGTTGAGCTACCTCCAGAGAGTTCCCGTCCCAAGTGATTCTAGTGCTGATAAGAAAGATGTCAAAACTTATGTCATATCCCTAGAAGGTTGCACACAGTTGGAGAATCTATTCATACGTGGGCTACCCAACCTTGAGGAGCTGGACCTTTCAGGATGTGCAATCAAAATTCTTGATCTTAAAACTATGGTTGTAGATGTCCCGAGGCTCAAGCGACTCTTTCTGTTGGGTTGCGAGCACCTCCGTGCAATCATATGGGGCACCGAACAACTTGAACTGGAATTGCTTTGTATAGACACGCGGCCTGGTAGGGTACCTGGATGTGATCGGTCCTCCATTGCCCATTCTAAATCAGTCAAGTTGCAGGTGCATGTTATTACCGCAGATGCCAGGCTCGTTCGGTCTTTGTTCACTCTCATAAATGGTGCAAGTCGCAATGCGATCTGTAATATCCACATCACCTCTTCATATGTTTATGGTGAAAGCAGCAACGATGAGATAAGTAAACCATGTGATCAGCAACATAATGTGGTGGCCTCCGCAAGCCAATATAATGATATTTTTACGGACATCAATGTTTGACCAAACATTGCAGCAATCTTAGAGTACTTGTTCTCTCTTATTGTGCCTTCAATTTTTTATCACCTCTTTTCCGCCATTGCCACACATTAAGATTCCTTGGATTGGACCATTGCAGAAACAACCATACCGCAGAACTTGAAAGAGAGGAGTATACCGCCAAGTGGGCGTGTCTGCATAACCTGTCAGTGCTTGATCTACGTTACACGGATTGGGGTAGGATCTTATCCGAGGAAAATATGGATCTCATGGTTAACATTATGGAGCTAAGCATCAAGGGATTTATGTGTTGGCAGTTCACAAGTCAACTAGAGGGAAGACTACCAAACCTTGAAAGGCTCAGAATAGTTAAACCTTTACGTCCTGCAGAGGCATCAAAGGATATTGATAACTCATTTAGGGGCATGGAAAAGCTAGAAGTACTCGATTTGTCTGGCAACAATGACATAGAAAACCTACCAACAAGCCTATCAAAGGCCAGCAACCTTCAGGTACTTGTCCTTGATGGTTGTGATGGGCTAGAAAATATTGTGTTGTCTAACCCCTTGCTAAGATCATTCAGTTTTGATGGACATGGACCGGCATCCAATTGGTCATCAATGGTTGAGCTACCTCCAGAGAGTTCCCGTCCCAAGTGATTCTAGTGCTGATAAGAAAGATGTCAAAACTTATGTCATATCCCTAGAAGGTTGCACACAGTTGGAGAATCTATTCATACGTGGGCTACCCAACCTTGAGGAGCTGGACCTTTCAGGATGTGCAATCAAAATTCTTGATCTTAAAACTATGGTTGTAGATGTCCCGAGGCTCAAGCGACTCTTTCTGTTGGGTTGCGAGCACCTCCGTGCAATCATATGGGGCACCGAACAACTTGAACTGGAATTGCTTTGTATAGACACTCAGCCTGGTAGGGTACCTCGATGTGATCGGTCGTCCATTGCCCATTCTAAATCAGTCAAGTGGCAGGTGCATGTTATTACGGCAGATGCCAGGCTCGTTCGGTCCTTGTTCACTCTCATAAATGGTGCAAGTCGCAATGCGATCTGTAATATCCACATCACCTCTTCATATGTTTATGGTGAAAGCAGCAACGATGAGATAAGTAAACCATGTGATCAGCAACATAATGTGGTGGCCTCCGCAAGCCAATATAATGATATTTTTACGGACATCAATGGTGATGCCTTGACCCCGATGGAAGGCTTGTTCCCGCAGCCTCCGACTTCAGAGTTAGATGACTTTATGCATATCGAGATTGGTGGCGGGAGCTGCAATGTGGAGAGTGAAGTGGAATATGTTCCCTTTGTCAGAAATTTATGCAGCCTGATGGTTCATGTTGTGACCTTGCATGTGCACGATACCTTGGCCAGCACTGCCGTGCCTCCAACCTTTTTTTATATACTCCAGTGGTGTCGTGTGGAGAGGTGCCGGCGCTTGGACTTTGTGTTTCCTCCAAGATCTGCTTCCCAGAGCCTGGAGACGATTTGGGCATCACATCTCCTGATGGCCCGGTGCATTTGGAGCAAAGGCCAAATGAGATCTTTGAGTTCTTATTGTCCATGTTTGCAACATCTGCACCTGCGCTCCTGCCCAAGCCTAGAGTTCGCGCTTCCTGTGTGGTCCTCCTCTTTTGACAACTTGGAGACCATTCACATCATCCGTTGCGGCAGCCTCAGGCATGTATTTGAGCTGGACAAGGAGCGCATGAGCAGCGTACTATTCCCGAAGCTGAGCACCATCCACCTGCATGACGTGCCGGCACTGCATCAAATATGCGAGGTCAAAATGCACGCGCCGGCAATTGAAACCATCAGGACTAGGGGTTGCTGGAGCCTACGCCGGCTGCCAGCCTTGATGGGCCGAAGGCCAGGATCAAGAAGGCCGACCGTGGAGATGGAGAAGGACGTGTGGGACGTGCTAGAGTGGGATGGGGTGGGCGCCGGCGACCACCACCCTTCACTCTACCAGGCACCCGTGCACTCGCGCCACTACAAGAGGCAGCGTCTTCTCAGGGGCACCGTCCTCAGGTACGTATCAGATGACTGCTCCTCCTGTGATTATATATGGCAGCTGTTCTTGTAGCTAATTATTACTATGGATACTTACTCTTCCTGTTCCCTTCTGCCACTGCCTAGGTGACGAAATTCTGAGCTGCGCATCTATCGGCTGCTGTTACGTCAGCGGCAAACTATAACTATCAGATGTTCTGCGTGCTCGTCTTGGGTGTCTTTAGCTGGCTGACCGGCCGGCGACTGGTCAGTTAAGTCTGTTATTGTGTGCAAACCAATTACGGAGCTCATTCAGGATCGCTCATGACTAATTAACGACCATGACATGGCGGCGGAGTTGGTCGACGTGTGTTTTCATTTCCGTCATTCCAATAAGATCAATCGACCGAAAGACGACATGTGTGTTGTTTGCGATTGAATCTGAAACTTCACTGGATAAAGCGGCAGCAACTGCTGTTTGATTTGTGTGGCTTGAGCTTGATGAGTGTGTTTCTGCTGCGTCTCAGATGGCGGATTAGAGCAGCTGGCAATAAGCGGCTGCTGCGCATGTGTGTGGCTGCTCGTGTGTGAGATCTATCTATCATGGCATGATATGCATGGGAGTGCTTGCTATGTGTGTATCTATCAGATGAGCCAAGGTGTGGCTATTGGTTTTGTGAATCATTAAATTATATATATAATATATGAAAAAAGTACTTGTGTTGTACTTATGTGATTTTAATTGCCCCGTCCGTTGCTATATGGGGGGGGGGGGGGGGGAAAAATTTTTGAGTAAAGAAAATTTAAAATTTGCTTATGAAGACCCCAAATCGGAATCTATCCATCCAGCTGAGGCATAACCATTTCTCTTGAGTCGATCTAGATAAGATGATCGCATGTTTCATGACTCAAGAAACACGGGAAGCAAATTTTCACAGAAGTTCCAGCTCAAGATTAGAAGTTCTGCCCACTAATAAAAAACAAACAGAACAAGAAGAAATATATACATGGCAACTGTCCTTGGCAACGTGTACCCTTTAAGATTCAACCTGTAGAGGCATTGGTGGAGAGGACGACAGCGTATTGCCGCTTCGCTGCCTGAGTATTGCAATGAATCTTTAAATATCTTCATGCACTTAATTAAAAACGAGGCACTTTTTTTGCATCTTGGAAAATGAAATCGAGTAGGTTCATAAAAATATACAATGCTAGCAGCCCAAAACATAACTATCAACTATTTCGCACATGCATACATTATGCTCAAAGCTTTTAATTGTAGGAAGTACTTGTCAGCTGGACCCTCCTAAATTGTGATTGGGGAATTTCGTTAGAGACCGCCTAGGTATAGAGCTGCTGGCGGGAAAGCTTGGTCCAATATGTCTAAGGGGTGAGAGCCCTTGGCCATGGTTACCTGGCAATGGCAGACCATTGTAACAACCTAGAAAATCTAGAACATTACTACACTACGCTACAACAACATGTAAATATTGCCAAAAGAGAGCAACAAACTTAATAGCAACGGAGTACGCGGAAGCATAGGGTGACTTCGTCAATCCGGAGGATTTGCCGGCACAGTCTTCGAAGATACTCATAAGAGTAGGGTTTGCGTACATCTGTTCATAGGGGTGAGTGTGTGTGCGTTGTGAGTGTCTGAGTTGTACTGTGTAATCGCAAAAAAAAAACATTGTTATGACAACTCAAGTGTCCAAAAAGTAAATTTACTATGAAGAGCGCTTATGTTGTGCTACTCCCATCCCACGCTCTCGCACCGTCCAAGCTCAAGTACCTGAGGGGAAAACAAGCGTATGAGGTTTATGAAAAACCTCAGCAAGCAAACTTACTTTAACAAGGTTATTCAAATCATAGTTTGATTAAGCATCAAAAGAATTGCAACATTAAGACAAAATATCAACTGATAGATAACTTCTGGTAACATGATAAAACTGCCTATACTTCATAATTAAATCTTTCATGCAAACGCAAATGCATGACTTCACTTCTACCCTCAAATCCCAACGAAGGAAGTGAGGGCTGCAACCACATTGCTCAATTCAACCTGCATTGCTGTACCGGTACTTATTGCACCAACATCAGGCTACAATTTCTTCTTATGCATATCTAATGGAGAAGAGTGCAAATGCAAGATTGCAATGTATGCACCTCATATACTTCAGATTTTGATAACAACAAAGAAAGTACCACAAGCTACAATATAGCATACTTCAAAATAAAAGAAAAGTAACAATAGCTTCAGATTATGTGGCTAGTGTGAGGTACAGGAATTTATTGAAGGCAATTCAAATAACAAGGTTAAAGCATGTAGACCACGACGCTACGTTTACTTGCCTTCACCAAATCGAGAAATGAGCTAAGCTTGCTCTAAAGGTCCACCACCTAGATATAACTAATTCTCAGCATAAAAAGCAAGCATACAAATAAAGCAAACATCAAGTAAAGAGCTCCTACGACCGCTCGCAAAAATAACCCCAACACAGTCCCACACGCCAAAACTGTCTACACAGGAGACAGTGAGCTTTACATTTTCATAACTATTTCTATACAACAGAAAAAGGGGTAAATGATAACAGTAAGAGCATCTAAAGAAACTAATCTAAAAATTTGGTTTTCAACTCAAAAACTAATTCGAACTGTAACTCAGGTAAAACTGAGTCACAAGACAGACATTTAGTTTACTGCTCGTACTGCAAACAGCTGGATTTTAAAAATTCATAACTCCAGTTATACTCAACCAACGACAGAGTTTAAGCACTCTATTGAAAGATAAAACAAATATATACCCAACCTTCTGTTGCATGACAGACAATTTCGGTTTCTAGGATCACTAGATTCGTCAGGCAAAGACGCAATCCAGAACTGTAACTGACAGTTTCTCTGAAATCTGATAGTAAAATTCAGAGAGGCGTAACTTCTGTTGTACTGAAGCAAAAACTACGATTAAATATTCGTTGGAAAGGTTATCAAATAATCTACAACTTTTGTTTTCACAAGATTTTTAGATTCTACAGATAAGACCCCTAAAAACTGGATTGATCCAAACTGCGCACCCTGAACGAAACAACAACAGCAGACTGCAATCAAACAGAAGCAAGGATCATGACGTCCTGTGCCCACGGATCAAGACCCTAATGGCCGAAACTAATCCAGCGCTGAACGTAGTTATCAGAGAAAAACGAATTGTTTTACCTATGGGCCAGATCACCTCCGCTCCAATTGCGCCTCTCCCAGCTGAGCTCGACGCCGCCTGAGATGATCGGGGTTGCCCCGCCCCAGCAGCAGGAATGACGGCTTCGGCGCCACCCCTATGATCGTCTTGAGTGACGTTTCAGGAGCAGCCAGGGACGTGGGTAGGGAAAAGGTTTTGACAGTTCCTTTTCTACCTTGAACTGGACTCTAATTAGGCCTTAATTACTTCCATACTAAGCCCAGAAGGCCCAAACAAACCCTTTTACTGCCTTTGCTGCATTCTAGGTGTTATATTTTCCCCTCCTTCAAAGAATTCGTCTTCGAATTCTACCATTCAACACAAAGAACGAACATGATATTGGGAAAAAGAAAAAAAGAAAAAAAAACTTCTTCACATACCACTTTCGAAAAGTTGAGGGTACTTTTGGCGCATGACATTCTCGAGTTCCCAAGTTTGAGCTTCATGAGCATTGGAGCATGAAAACCCTATGGTATGAATGTTTTGGTGATTGGATGATCATATTATGTGTGACTAACATCTACATGTAGGTTATTGCTTATGGTCACATATGATGGAGGTTTGTGCCAACCTTTCTCTATTGTTTATCTCAATGACTGGTTGCCTCGTCATGTAGGACATTGAGCTTGATGGAGTCACGGTGGAGAAAGATGGATCAAAGCTAAGCATGTTCTAGATCCAAGCAAGTGTAGCTTGGTTAGATGATAGCTTGACTCTATAGGAAAAACCGGACTATCAAGAGGGTTCGAATTGTTTCTCTTAGAGCACGCTAGTCGTAGAGGTCTTTGGATGCACAAGTGAGTCTTTCAGAGGGCTAGGGTGGAAGAACAGAAGAAAAGAAGTCAAGTTTGAAGCGAGTTGAAGAAGGGGATCAACGAGAAGATCAGTTTCAGCTTGTCAGAGACCACTGTATGTACGGTGGTAGTTACCGTATTATACGGTGACTGTTGGAAAAGAACACTGTGAGTAGAGGAATTCTGGATGATCACCGAGTGGTTGAGGGTGCCTAATCACCGTATGACACGGTTGGCAACGTAATATTTCCAGAGAGTTGGGAGTTGCTGCAATGTTGAGGAGAAATGAGCTCCGTATGATACGGTGAGGGTCACCATACGGTGACCCTAGGCAGAGAAAATCTAGGAAAAGGAGACTTTCTGGTTGAGTCACCGAGTGGTTTGGGTGCACCGTCACTAAGGATGGCAACGGGTCGGGTTCGGGTCAGGTGAGGCAAACGCCCGCCCGTAAAGAAAAATGCTTCGAGTGAAATATGTCACCCGCACCCGCACCCACGGGTGAATTCTTGCACCTGCGCCCGCACCCGCCGGGTGGCTGGTGGGTCTCGGGTGCCCGTCGGGGGGACCACATGGTCCACATCAAACACATCACAAAATCAAGATTGAGCAAATAATCCTATTCTTTTAGCCCTCACACAACAAATAGCAACACAACTAGAGACAACAAGTTAATACATGATATAAAAGCTTAAACAAGTGTCATGTTGACCAACACAAGTGTTCACATAAAACACTTAACATCCATAACAAGGTCTAATTTGATTTATCAGGTCCCGCCGGGTCACCCGCCGGTGGGAGAAGCCACCCGCCCCCGCACCCGAGTCACTACGGGTCCGGTGCGGGGGCGGC
>LAPY01003575.1:5432-19464 GCA_000970635.1 Eragrostis tef
GCAGACCGGCTTGGCCGGCTTGGCAGCCGGGGAGTAGGCTCTAGGCTGTACTAGCTGCTGCGCTGCCCGGCTGTCTCCTCAAGCTCAAGTGAAGCCGAAGCAAAAAGCAGCCAGAAAGAAGGGTGTGTTTGCCAGGGATTCAGTTTATTCTAAAACAACTTATTCTATAGTTTATTTGTAAAAATAGCTTTTTAGGTTTATTTTAGTTTATCTGTAAAAACAGCTTATCTTATCAAAATGTTTGACGAAACAGCTTATTCTGTCTTTTCTAAAAACAGCTTATCCTACTAAAATGTCTCTAGTGCCCTTATCCATTTAACATGGCAATACACATGAATCCAATTTTTTCAGCTTACAAATAAAATGTTCCAAACAAAAAAAACTATTTATTCTAGCACATCATTTGACATATAAATATATTTTAAAAGGAAACAAATAATCTTGCCAAAAGTCCAAAATCCCAAGCCCAAAATCTCACACAGCGCAAGCCCAAAACACTTAGGCCCAACAACGTGAGGGAGAGATAGAAGAAGGTTGTTCGTGCTCCTCTGTTTCAAACTCCATGGATGAGCTCCAGGAGCTCTCAAATCCACAAGGGAAAAGGACAGTAGGGCGGCTAGGAGTTAGGGGAATCAAAAGAGTAAGCTATGGCGCATCTATTTGAGGCATTAATTTGAGGAGGGGCCATGGAAAATAGCGGTTGCGACGGGCACGGAGAACGGCGGCCATGGCTGCTCGGTGGTGGCTCGGGGAAGAGGGGCGGCAGCAGCGCAGGGTGCCGCGAGGGCGACGCGCGAGGGGAGAACCGGAACAAGCAGGTATGCGTCAGAAAAATAAGCCGAATGAGCCACTATTTTGGGCTTTTGTTGCTAGTTCATTTTGCAGAAGCGCTTCTTTCTTCAAAAGCACATAAGCGCTTCTTCTCAAAGATGTTTGGCACGACTTCTCTTCTTTTGTTTATAAGCTGGCACTGAAGCTGTTCCAAAAGCAGCTGCCAAACACACCCGAAAAGAACCAAACACTACTTCATCTCAACTCTCATCTTTGCACGGGTTGACTTGGCAGCAAAGAACTGTTCTACCAGCAGCTACAGCGTTGCATGTTGACTGTCAGCAAGGATTACTCGCAGTAATCGAAGGAATTGTTGAAACCCACCTTGGCCTTTGCCTCTTTGCTCCGGTCATGCCAATCCTTCCCACTTCAGATGGCCAAGCAGAGGATGTTCAAAACAAACGGTGTTGGCTTTGCCTCTTGCTGGGGTCATGCCTGTCTTTGATTCTTGGCTCTCCAGAATTCACCAACCCAAGATACAGATAATGCTAGCATAGCGATCACCTAGTATTGGTCTAGAAGGGCACAAAAGCGGATTATTAGAATCCACATTCATGTCACCTGGGTCACCTGAAATTCAAAAAAGAAAAGGCTAAATGCGCCACTCATCCATGAAACTATACTTAACCATTATACAATGCGTTAATCTAGCTAGGGCCACTAGGAGAGGAAATGCAATGACACAGGCGTCAGCTTCACACTTAGGTTTAATCATGACAAGCTGATAGCTTCAGCAGCATACATCGCACAAAGAAAGTAAATATTGCGAGACAAGTTTTTTAACCGCGACAAAATCTATTCCTCTCCCACCATAAACTCGTCAAAGATGTTCTTTGTCGAATTAACAAGCAGTTCATATTCTCTGAGCATCTCAAAGCAGGTGTTTTGCACGCACGATCCACAGGCGGCTGAGAGGAAAGGCTCGGTAGGTGCTCATGCCATCCCCTAGCCACACGAGAGAGAGTGAGAGAGCACAAAAGGCGGGAGCCATGTGCCGGCCACTTTGCATCAAATTAAAGCCTCGCCGCCTTTATATTTTCTGATGAGTTCTCCCTGAAGTTACCCGGTAATAATCATCAGTTCTGGACTTGTGGTAGAATATACTCCAGAACCACACTAAGTGTTCAGGAGCTGAATTGTTAATGGCAATGACACCGCGTCCATCCATTGCCGGCGAAAGGAGACAAAGGCTGGGGAACGACATATTCGAGCTGCATGTCGTGGGACCATAGATGCTGCTACGGCGAGAAAACCCAATGGGAGCGAGCACACGATGCTGGAGATCACCTTTTTTTTTAAGGGATGCTGGAGATCACTTTGTTAGGCAGGGTTACGTGTACATCCACATCGAATCTACTGAACTGGGAAAACACTGAAACACTCACACAATGGTCGGATCAGAATAAGAAGAACCGGAACAAGCAGGTATGCGTCAGAAAAATAAGCCGAATGAGCCACTATTTTGGGCTTTTGTTGCTAGTTCATTTTGCAGAAGCGCTTCTTTCTTCAAAAGCACATAAGCGCTTCTTCTCAAAGATGTTTGGCACGACTTCTCTTCTTTTGTTTATAAGCTGGCACTGAAGCTGTTCCAAAAGCAGCTGCCAAACACACCCGAAAAGAACCAAACACTACTTCATCTCAACTCTCATCTTTGCACGGGTTGACTTGGCAGCAAAGAACTGTTCTACCAGCAGCTACAGCGTTGCATGTTGACTGTCAGCAAGGATTACTCGCAGTAATCGAAGGAATTGTTGAAACCCACCTTGGCCTTTGCCTCTTTGCTCCGGTCATGCCAATCCTTCCCACTTCAGATGGCCAAGCAGAGGATGTTCAAAACAAACGGTGTTGGCTTTGCCTCTTGCTGGGGTCATGCCTGTCTTTGATTCTTGGCTCTCCAGAATTCACCAACCCAAGATACAGATAATGCTAGCATAGCGATCACCTAGTATTGGTCTAGAAGGGCACAAAAGCGGATTATTAGAATCCACATTCATGTCACCTGGGTCACCTGAAATTCAAAAAAGAAAAGGCTAAATGCGCCACTCATCCATGAAACTATACTTAACCATTATACAATGCGTTAATCTAGCTAGGGCCACTAGGAGAGGAAATGCAATGACACAGGCGTCAGCTTCACACTTAGGTTTAATCATGACAAGCTGATAGCTTCAGCAGCATACATCGCACAAAGAAAGTAAATATTGCGAGACAAGTTTTTTAACCGCGACAAAATCTATTCCTCTCCCACCATAAACTCGTCAAAGATGTTCTTTGTCGAATTAACAAGCAGTTCATATTCTCTGAGCATCTCAAAGCAGGTGTTTTGCACGCACGATCCACAGGCGGCTGAGAGGAAAGGCTCGGTAGGTGCTCATGCCATCCCCTAGCCACACGAGAGAGAGTGAGAGAGCACAAAAGGCGGGAGCCATGTGCCGGCCACTTTGCATCAAATTAAAGCCTCGCCGCCTTTATATTTTCTGATGAGTTCTCCCTGAAGTTACCCGGTAATAATCATCAGTTCTGGACTTGTGGTAGAATATACTCCAGAACCACACTAAGTGTTCAGGAGCTGAATTGTTAATGGCAATGACACCGCGTCCATCCATTGCCGGCGAAAGGAGACAAAGGCTGGGGAACGACATATTCGAGCTGCATGTCGTGGGACCATAGATGCTGCTACGGCGAGAAAACCCAATGGGAGCGAGCACACGATGCTGGAGATCACCTTTTTTTTTAAGGGATGCTGGAGATCACTTTGTTAGGCAGGGTTACGTGTACATCCACATCGAATCTACTGAACTGGGAAAACACTGAAACACTCACACAATGGTCGGATCAGAATAAGATGTTCATCTAGTGGCAGCAGGAATATGTTCTACGCAAAGCAAGCAGGCCGAGGAGGACCGATCGTGCCTGTAAAATAAGTGCGGTCGTCTCAGGGTCAACTCCTTTTCTTTTCCATCTCTCGATTTATCAGACACTTCTTTTCCGTCGTCGTCTTCTTTGTGAAAGGATCTTTTCCGCCTTCTGGATGTCAGATTGTCAGCATTGACTCTCTCATTGCCGAAGCAGACGACGCCCGCGTCTGTGTACTTTTTACGGGCCGGTGTATTTTCGCGGCCCATCTCAATCGGACGGCCCAATGATGGGCTACTCTGTTCAGGATCCAACAGCCCATGCCCGCACGGCTGCAGGAGCCAACTGCCCTACCAACCGTTCACGAGCGCGCGCCGGCGGCCGTCGACTCGCCGCACCCAGCTCCCAGTTCCTCCGCCTCCGCGACTCCCTGCCGGCTGTGCCGAGCTGAAGGTCTGAATCTCTCTCTTGGCAACCCCGTTCTGTGTAGCGTGGTGAATGGTGAGGCAGTCCTACCCGCGTATAGGGTTTAGGGTTTACGACTTACGACGAGCCTCCCCACCGAGGCTAAATTTACGCCTCTCCCTACTTACTGAGGCCATGGGGTGTTAGTGTGATTGAATTTTAGCTCAAGGATACAGCTGCTGATGGCTAGCTGACCGGGTCTTGGTGGGGAGGCTAGGGTGCAGGGTATGCTGGACTTTCTTGTTTCAAGTTTCAGCATAATCCAGACGATTGGTGAGGCTCCTTAGTTGTAGCCGTATGTGCTGTTCATAAGTGAGCATGTAGGTGAATTCTAGTATTTCTTTGCAAACAACTCCTGGTTCCTAAACGGGGGCATACTTGTTCATTTTCAACTGTGCATAGCACCCTAGGAGTAGGACAGTATGAGTCCTCAAGCACTACAGTTCTGTTCCTTCTAGACTATCAGATTTTTTTGAGTCATCCTTTCTCCACAAAAACTGAACACTTTTATGCTCTGTTCAGGCTTAATGTGAATATAGGATCACTTATGTTGTGCTACTCTCTCTTTGGTGTGCCATGGTTACCACAAGTTTCCCCATCTTTTGGTCCGAATTTTGTCTGCAGGCCCGTGGCAATGGAAGGCCAAGCAAACACTCTGACGGTGAATCTTGATTCACGTGTGAAAGCAAACCTGGTTCTTGGAGGAGAATCATTTGCTATCAGTTCCGAGTCCGGTATCCTGTCTGAGCAGCTGGCTGCGATGAAGGAGAAGAGCATGGTGATCCTCAAGGAATATATCACCAAGCACAATGCTCCAAATGATGTCCCGGATGAATCTGTCGAGGGCGAATCAGACGACGAGGTTGAAGCACTTGTCAAGAACCCACCGAAGAAATCTAAGAAGCAGAAGTGATCATACTGATTCCCTCGTATGCATTGGCTGCTTGCTTAAAAAAAAAGGATTACTTGTATTTTATTTGCAGTTGCACTGGCAAGGATAGGATATGTTAAATGTCTTTTACCTATGTTTTCAACACAGAAAGATGTGATTATTGTTAGGCAGATCCTAGTATTCTACTGGTGCATGTCAGGTTACTGTTATGCTTTTGCAACTCAGATCAGTTACAGTTAGGCTCGAGATGTTCAACTTCACAATCTGCTTCTATTTGTTAATTTGTTCATATTCTCTCGTACCATATGTTTTTCCTATTTGTACAAAATACGTGTTTATGCATTTCCAACTCACTGCCAACATATATATCGTCCTAGTTATGTATTATGACAGATTCTCATCTAACAGCTGCTGATGGCTAGCTGACCGGGTCTTGGTGGGGAGGCTAGGGTGCAGGGTATGCTGGACTTTCTTGTTTCAAGTTTCAGCATAATCCAGACGATTGGTGAGGCTCCTTAGTTGTAGCCGTATGTGCTGTTCATAAGTGAGCATGTAGGTGAATTCTAGTATTTCTTTGCAAACAACTCCTGGTTCCTAAACGGGGGCATACTTGTTCATTTTCAACTGTGCATAGCACCCTAGGAGTAGGACAGTATGAGTCCTCAAGCACTACAGTTCTGTTCCTTCTAGACTATCAGATTTTTTTGAGTCATCCTTTCTCCACAAAAACTGAACACTTTTATGCTCTGTTCAGGCTTAATGTGAATATAGGATCACTTATGTTGTGCTACTCTCTCTTTGGTGTGCCATGGTTACCACAAGTTTCCCCATCTTTTGGTCCGAATTTTGTCTGCAGGCCCGTGGCAATGGAAGGCCAAGCAAACACTCTGACGGTGAATCTTGATTCACGTGTGAAAGCAAACCTGGTTCTTGGAGGAGAATCATTTGCTATCAGTTCCGAGTCCGGTATCCTGTCTGAGCAGCTGGCTGCGATGAAGGAGAAGAGCATGGTGATCCTCAAGGAATATATCACCAAGCACAATGCTCCAAATGATGTCCCGGATGAATCTGTCGAGGGCGAATCAGACGACGAGGTTGAAGCACTTGTCAAGAACCCACCGAAGAAATCTAAGAAGCAGAAGTGATCATACTGATTCCCTCGTATGCATTGGCTGCTTGCTTAAAAAAAAAGGATTACTTGTATTTTATTTGCAGTTGCACTGGCAAGGATAGGATATGTTAAATGTCTTTTACCTATGTTTTCAACACAGAAAGATGTGATTATTGTTAGGCAGATCCTAGTATTCTACTGGTGCATGTCAGGTTACTGTTATGCTTTTGCAACTCAGATCAGTTACAGTTAGGCTCGAGATGTTCAACTTCACAATCTGCTTCTATTTGTTAATTTGTTCATATTCTCTCGTACCATATGTTTTTCCTATTTGTACAAAATACGTGTTTATGCATTTCCAACTCACTGCCAACATATATATCGTCCTAGTTATGTATTATGACAGATTCTCATCTACTGTACACAACAGTTCAGAATTGTTGTTTTTTTCCCCATCCCTTAGCATTTCAGTAAGACGGTTGAAATCTAGTAAACCAACAGTAGAGAAATATCGTTGCAGCAAAGCGAATTGACAATGGAGTTGCTCAAAGCTCGATGTGGCACGTAGAGTACCAAGTTACCAAATTCTAAGCCAAAAAAAAAAAAAAAACAACAGTTCAGGCCCAAGGAAGATATTTATCACACATGTCATGTTAAACTATTTTCTTCGTGCATTTTCCATCATAAAGAGTAATCAAAGTTACATTACTCTAAAACTCTAAACATTACATTGCTACAATAGTTGGATACCACCATAACCAAAATACAAACAAAAAGAAAAGAAAAAACAATACTATGTGTGCAGTGTGCTAAAACCCTGCTTATAGTCCGATCACAAAATGCTCAAGATTTGCCATGGTCGCTTCACCATTACCGTTGTTTTCTTGTCCCACAAAAGGCATGTTGAAAATCTAAAGGACCCTTTCAGCTATCCACCCTTGCTCAGGGTCACACCACCGATAAAAAAGACCACATCAGACACCTAGATCGCTATGCTTTAAGCTCAGAATTGTTATTGAGCTACACCATCGCCATTTTAGTCATCACTTGATGGTGTAACAAGAGCACAAAAATTTCAATAAGATACATTTGCTAGAATACCTACCCAAGTAATGCAGCATGAAGGCATGGCCTATCTACTTTTGATATCAGATTTGAAATATCACTATGATATCTTGAAGGAATTCTCGGTCTCAGAAGTGACAATGCCATGCTTTTGGTACCTCCATATGTTTCATCACCAATAAGAGGGATTCCTAGAAGCTTAGCATGTGCTCGGATCTGAAAATCAAGTGCGAGATCAGCAATAAAGTATCAAATCTTAAGTACTATCCAAAAAATTGTTTCCAAAGAATGAAAACTGCCATGTTTGGAAATTAAAATTTAACGGACATATTGTTTTCAACTGCTCCTTTTGAATGTGATGGAAAATGAGGTCCAAACAATATATACACATCAATAATGAACTAATGATCATAAATTTGTTTTTTTTATCTTTGTTTTGATTCGTCCGTTACAAAAATGAGGGTATCTCGGGATCCAATTACCTGGTGAGTGCGCCCTGTCTCCAGTCTCCACTCTACTAGAGCAGATCCACCCCCAGCAAAGACCTCTTTTACTTTGTACCTGCAGTTTTTTTTTAATAATAATAAGCGAACCAAATCACAGATGGAAGTATTGCTATAATCAGGTTTAGACTTTAGAGACCAACAAATACTCTAATTTAATGGTTCTGTGCTTATAATACACAGCCATGAAGACCTACTGATACAGCTAAGAAATTTGTGAATATCAACTGAAGTAGAGTAAATATGAAATAAATTTTCATTAATGGATTTGATGCATCTGTCGAAACTTTGACTATCTTGACAAGGGCAGTTCCAGGTAACCACTCTTCTGTGCTACTGCTAGTTTAACTCACTAGTTTAACTCTTCTGTCCCTTGTACTATTGTGGGCTTGTAACCACAACAAACATCGTAAGTCTCTAAAGAAAAGACAAAGGCACAGGTGACAAAGCTTGAATCACCTACTAGCAGCATGCCGTGCATATCTGTGTCCTCCTGATCCAGGAATAGCAATCATACGAATCCGATTATTAGGATCACGACCAATAGATGCTTCAATCCTGCCAGAACTTGGATCAGGTACACCACAAGTAAGACTGACGTAAACCCTGCAAATTGTATGGAGTTTAAACTGTTCTGCTAATTGAGCATGAGAATGCTCATCCTGTAAAAGGGGAAAGGTTCCGTGTAAGAATGTATCATAGCCAGATTATTATTGTTACTAATCATTCTGGCTGAGGACTGATAATTGTACCTTAGCTACAACAAGAAGTCCACTTGTCCCCTTATCAAGCCTATGTACGATACCAGGGCGCACAAGAGCTTCCCGGACCTCTGAACTTACTTCATCAGCAGTAAATTGATCAACATCAAAAACATCAACATCATCATCTGAAGAATCTGGGCACTCGTCACCAGTTGAGTTGTGCGCTAAACAAGTAAATGTCGAGATCCTGCAATGGTGAAGTATAGCATTGACCAAGGTGCCGTTTGCATTTCCTGGTGCCGGGTGAACAACCATATGCGGCGGCTTGTTCACAACAAGAACATGGTCATCCTCGTATACAATGTCTAGCGGGATGTCTTCTGCCTCTGCCCTCAGTGGCTGCAGCTCCGACACGGTGCAGCTGACCAGGTCCCCTCCCTTCACCGTATGCGAAACCTAAGGAAAACAAATCATAGCAATTTAAGACTGCACAAAAGAAAATGAAAAAGGGCACGTATAAACAGATAATATAAAAAGAAGCTAACATGTTATCACAATTAAAATGAGTTATGTACTAGTGCCCTAAAACGGAATTTTAAATACTATAATGATACTGCTAATATATGATCCCTACACCATAAGGAGTTCTAGTAAGTTATCATTCGAGCAGTAATATTTTACTCTTCTACGAGGAGAAATAACAAACATTACACGAAGCAAACGAGGTTAGGGAGAACTGTGAAACCTTGGAGACCGGGCGGCCATTGACGGAGACGAGTCCCGCACGGATGCTGGCCTGCACGCGCGCGCGGCTCACGCCTCCGCTGCCCAGCCTCGACGAAATCCAAGCGTCAATCCTCGAGCGCCCCTCCCCAGCGGGCACGGCCTCCTCGAGCCGCGTCCCGCCTTGGCCACCCCTCCGGCTCTGCTGCTCCACCGCCTCCGCGCTGGCGTCGGAGGAGAAGCATCTCGTGTGGTTAGCTCGGAGTCTGTTTGTCGGGTTCGTTCGGCGGCGTAGGAGGGCGGAGAGAGTGATTGTGAACGCCGGCGGCGGAGGCGCCGTCGCGGGCCGGGCACTGAAGAAAGGAGTAGTAGGATAACGTTTCAACAACTGGGCCAATGTGACTGGGCCGTTAGTGTTTACGAATGGGCCTTCAGAGTATTGGATGCATCATGCATCGCTTTCTCTTTTTTTTTTACATTTTGATGTTCAAGCAAATTGAAGCTAGAAAAGGGTGAAAAATACAATCAATAAATTTTTACGTCATTAAAATGCAAGTCAATCACAAAAAACGTGGCATATATAGTGAATAAAGAACGCTATCATCCTGATCTTTATAGTCTGGTTCCTTTTGCAATAATTCTGTAATGATCAAATAGATGCGGAAGTTGGCTATAGCCACTCTATAAATTGCCATGTTGTCCCCTAATCCCTAGAACATTTTTGCTAATGCCCTCTCCTACCTTGACGGCGTTGAATGCCGGCTCGATGAGCTACACAAAGTGCGGCATGTAACGCGCTGATGACGACGACACGACTCTTTTTCGCCGTCGAAAGAAACATCATCAAAACAGCCCATCCGCCACGTTTGTCGACACGCGCGGTACGCACAGAAATTTGTAGCAACACGTGTATTCTTGCGTCGGTGGAGGATGGCATAAGTAATCGTGCGCTAGTCTGTTCGCAGCAAGTATTTTTATGCGAGTGGATTATTTATAATTAAAAAGGAAACCACATGCGGCACCATTCTTACGTGAATTTCCTGTAAAAGACACACGAAAGTTTGCAGGACAAAAATCGAATGAATCCTCAAAAATGGAGCTTTGCTCCAAGGTAACAAATAGCGAACCCGTAGCGGATTGGTGTTTGGTCAACGGACAGAGCCGCTATCGCGAATGTAAAGTTTTGATAGAGGAATTCAAATTACCCTCATGATTTTGAGCTTATGAACCGTTTAAAGATAGATCTTAATGCTAAGTTGTGAGATCCTAAAAAAGAGCACCGGCACTATTGATAGATCTTAATGCTGACGCGGCACCTCAAACAGTCACGAGGAAGGACACGGATATACGGTTCCTGCGACATGTTAGAATGGATTAATGGAGCGAACTGATATTGTGGCCTAACGTAATGCTATTGCGGCTCCATACAACATAATTACGGCCCGCGCTAAACGTAATACAATAGCGAAAGTTACAACCTGTTAATTTTTGAAAGTTATAGGATGCGGTAAGGGTCAGAGGTCCGCTACCGCTTTCCTTGCTTGGCTCAGACCTAAATGATCAAAACAGGTGGCTTTGATAGTGATAACCACGCAAGCGGGTCATCAGGGTCATCTCCTGATTTCGTGTTAGACACCGAGCGAACGGTGATGACCATGATGAGGCATTCATTTTGTGATGTTAGGAGAAGCATCATCCTATTTTGTATTAGCAGCCAATCTTGAAAGGGCTGAATCAATACGGTAGGCCCCGAGCGTCATGACCGCAACCCATCACCATTAACTCGCTGCCGCGGTTGTACTTGGAAAATTTTGGATTAATTTGGTACTGTGCGATGGCCCACGCTTCTCTTTCTTTCTTCAGGGACAACAGGGAACTTGTCTCCGAAAGATCTTCCCCGTCCGTTGCATTTCACTTCTCACGTCATCGTCGTCTCTAGCAAAAAGAAAGAAAGAAAATCGGGCGAAAAAAAGTTGGAAGAAGAAGAAAAAGAGGTGAGTGCACGTGATATTTCTTGTTTTTATCGTCTGCAGGAGCAGATTACATGTGATTTTGGTACGTGACTATCTCGCGCGTCACTGGTACACATACGTGTGTCCTTTTATTTCAGCTCACGGGCGGATAGGCTGTTAAGTCATGCATGGTTTTCATTGATCCCACAAAAGAGAAACCGAGCATTCATTCGTAAAGTGTGTAGGGTTTGTCAAAGGACAGACAGGTGTTAGGGACTGTAATTGCGATTTCTTTTGGCTCTTTATTACTAATCGCTCACAAAAAAGGACGATACTCAGGAAAAGGTACATATTGACAGAATAGTTGATTTGGGTGATTGAATTTTATACAGGAAAAGCACATATTGACACTACGGGCAGGAAGTGGAAAACTGCTGGAAGAAATGGAGTACTTATATATTGGCGCGTACAATAGCTACGTACGGGAGCATGCAAGCTAGTGGCAACTTGTCATGTTCCTTTCACGGTGTGATATTTCTAGAGTTTTCTTATCTAGAGAAAAGAGGAACGCCTATTTAGTTGCATAGGCTGTTGACTTAGGTGCAACAGGACGGACGCATGGGGCCATTGACACTTCACAAATAACAAGCTGAGAGGGTAGCTACGAGAAGTTCACGAAGCTGAAGATATTGTTGTGCTTTTGATGATCCGCGCAAGCAAACAAGGCCTTATACGGAGTATATACGACTCTGCACATACAGCTCGCAGTCTCCTGGATGATGTTTCCTTTCTATACTCGAAAGATCCAGAAATTAGGCCATGAATTTTGGGCAGTAGTATCAGTACTTAATGCACTCATCAGTCTCATCTAGTCATCTGTAACGCCAGTCTGTAAGCATGGATGCATTTCACGAGCTGCCTGTACAATGGTCTACAGCTTCTACAATGGTCTGATAAGTCCGTTCTAATGTTTAAGTCACACAGTATACTTCTACAGGTGCCTTTCGATTAGTCGTAAAGCATTTTTCTTTGTGATAAGCACGCACTTGACTACCCTATCGTTTTCGCAGATTATCTAAAAAAGTTGGAAGAAGAAGAAAAAGAGGTGAGTGCACGTGATATTTCTTGTTTTTATCGTCTGCAGGAGCAGATTACATGTGATTTTGGTACGTGACTATCTCGCGCGTCACTGGTACACATACGTGTGTCCTTTTATTTCAGCTCACGGGCGGATAGGCTGTTAAGTCATGCATGGTTTTCATTGATCCCACAAAAGAGAAACCGAGCATTCATTCGTAAAGTGTGTAGGGTTTGTCAAAGGACAGACAGGTGTTAGGGACTGTAATTGCGATTTCTTTTGGCTCTTTATTACTAATCGCTCACAAAAAAGGACGATACTCAGGAAAAGGTACATATTGACAGAATAGTTGATTTGGGTGATTGAATTTTATACAGGAAAAGCACATATTGACACTACGGGCAGGAAGTGGAAAACTGCTGGAAGAAATGGAGTACTTATATATTGGCGCGTACAATAGCTACGTACGGGAGCATGCAAGCTAGTGGCAACTTGTCATGTTCCTTTCACGGTGTGATATTTCTAGAGTTTTCTTATCTAGAGAAAAGAGGAACGCCTATTTAGTTGCATAGGCTGTTGACTTAGGTGCAACAGGACGGACGCATGGGGCCATTGACACTTCACAAATAACAAGCTGAGAGGGTAGCTACGAGAAGTTCACGAAGCTGAAGATATTGTTGTGCTTTTGATGATCCGCGCAAGCAAACAAGGCCTTATACGGAGTATATACGACTCTGCACATACAGCTCGCAGTCTCCTGGATGATGTTTCCTTTCTATACTCGAAAGATCCAGAAATTAGGCCATGAATTTTGGGCAGTAGTATCAGTACTTAATGCACTCATCAGTCTCATCTAGTCATCTGTAACGCCAGTCTGTAAGCATGGATGCATTTCACGAGCTGCCTGTACAATGGTCTACAGCTTCTACAATGGTCTGATAAGTCCGTTCTAATGTTTAAGTCACACAGTATACTTCTACAGGTGCCTTTCGATTAGTCGTAAAGCATTTTTCTTTGTGATAAGCACGCACTTGACTACCCTATCGTTTTCGCAGATTATCTGGCTAATCCATGATCATAGCGGGCTCAGCGTCGCTAGTATCTCTGCTGCCTCTGACCCATTTATTTGAAAATCTCGCATTCTGTCATATTGGTGGCTGGCAACACCTACTTATCGTCAAAGCCGGATTGATCGGAAGAGGCGAGTTCTCATGTGATGACAGCAATGGGACTGATCTTGATATATACTCCGCGGTCGCAAAAAGTGGGCCGGATTAATCAACCCTAGCTAACACGATTTTTATTTATGGAGACTGAAATGAATTTGCTCGCTTTCAGTTATGGACACCGATCGAGCCTCTCCCTTTCCGGGCAGTTAATTCCCTGCAGAACCGGATGTACGTGGCTCAGTTCATAAAATTTGATCACTGCAGAGCCGTTACGTCGGCGTGATTCCGTCGCAAAGGATGAGCTTACCGACGGGTTACCAAGGGGCGCGTTGTATTAGAGTTTAGAGGGGTCTAAAATTTAAAGGGCTCTACATAAAGAGAATTTTATTTTAAATAAATAAAGAACCTCTAGTCTAAATTGCGAGACGAATCTAATGAGAGTAGTTAAGCCGTAATTAGACGATGATTACTGTAGCATTACTGTAGCATCACTGTAACAAACCATAGATTAATTAGGCTCATTTGATTCGTCACGCAAAGATATATCCATCTGTAAAAAGATTTTATTATTAAACTTTATTTAGTATTCTTAAATAATAAGATTTTTTTAATGCTAAAATTTAGAGGGGTTTAAATCCTGACAAATACATTGGTCGTACGGACACCACTGCCTGAGCGGTGGG
>LAPY01003575.1:24702-37804 GCA_000970635.1 Eragrostis tef
TATATATTATATATATATATATATATATATAATGTAATCAATATTCGGCCTGGTTCGTTTTAAGTTTCGAACTTGTGAAGAATTGCCTGTGGGAGATATTCCACCCGCAATCGATATCTGAACTTGATGTAATGCTGCTTCAAGCATTAATTTTGGAAATGGAACGATGATTTAACTTGTTCATGCCGCGACACGCCTTGCTTTGAGCCTTTGACAAAGACACTCTATAGCCTGATTGAGGCTAACGCATGTAAATGTGTCCCTTGCGATGCAGCTGAACGTGATCTACAGCCTCCTCACCGGCGGCGGTGCAGCGCGTGGTCCGAAGCCAGGTCAGTTCATCATATCATCAGATGTCCCCCATAACAATCATATTAGCATATGTCCAATGCAATTCTCAGAATGGTGTTGCAGTTCCGGTTACAATATTGGTTGCATTTTGCTGACAGTTATCATGATTGTGGCTATGATTGCAGATGAACGCGGTGGACTCATCGCCGTTCAGGGAGTCACCAGACCTGTTCGAGGTCGAGGGTACAAACGGCATGCCGCGGGCGTCCATCGACAAGCTCCCCGAGATCAGCATCACCGAAGAGTACAAGCGGGATGCCGTTGGCGACCTCTCCGGCTGCTCAGTCTGCCTCCAGGTATGTAACAACGAACGCCATTTCTGAAACCGAGTAACGATCCTCTGAATCCTCAACCACTTTACTAGCTGAATTACAACAAATTCTAAACATTGTATTCATCCATTCAGTTTTGCACCACTGCACCGATCAATATTTTTCTTCTCTTTGCATAACCAGTTCCTGATTGTGTAAGAGTGTGGATGATTCTGAATTTCTTCGTCTCTTCGGATTGCAGGATTTCCAGGTTGGGGAGAAGGTGCGGAGCTTGCCGGACTGCTGGCACGTGTTTCACGTGCCGTGCATCGACGGCTGGCTGATCAAGCACGGGTCCTGCCCGCTCTGCAGGAGGAAGCTCTAGAGAGAGATGCATGGATGATCCATCCCTCTGCTTGGTGCTGCCTGCTGAATGCGAGAGCTGATCGATGATGATGTTGCCCTGCACTGTCGTGTTGCTAAATGGAGGAAGAGGAAGGAAGAGACTGACATCTATAGAACCCTTAATTTATAGAGAGCGTTTTGTTTTCTGCTTATGCTTGTTCTTGGTTTTGCATCTTTTTGATCTAAGTATGTAATACCCTCCTTCCCCTTCCTCCTGATGTAATATACTGCTGCTGCTTTGATCGATCGATCTCCGGACTGATCTTGTGTAATAGTATATAGTATGTATATCGCACTTGGACATACATGGTGCTCGCCTTGCTTGGGCTTCCCAGGTTTACTCTGTCATGCATTAGCAAATCAAAACGGTTGTACTTGTATCTGCGGGGAGCCTAACTTTGTTTTTACGGAGGTTGATCAAAAAGTGTACAGAGAGTTGAGGCAATCACCAAACCGTTCGTGCAGTATACTCTAGTTTTCCCAGTTCAGGAATTGAAGTGTTAGATCTGTTCATCGATCTCCCCGGTAGTTTGCAGAATTAGGTTGAATTGTGCCCACGTTTCTTCTATGGTTCCTTGCGATGTGACGGTGCTTTCGGGCAATTTTGTCCACGTTTCGTTTCGTTTGATTTGCAACTTGCTGCGCCGACACGATCCGTTGCAGGCCTGATAATTCATGAACCAATGATGTAATAATATTTTATCATAACTGCAACTACTCCTTTATAGTTATTAGCATATCGGAATGACCCTGTGTGTCAGCACGTAGACGTGCGGCGAGCCATGCATCCACATAAATACGGATCTCGTCTGACAGTATATAGTGCCCAAAACGGGATAAGCCGCTGCCCCGGAGTGGGCGGACAGCCTCTCAGCCGACGCTATGTGCAGTTATGCAGGATGAGACATGGATGAGCGTGCTGGGTGAAGATTAGGTGTGGAGGTTGTTACGCTGCTTCCAAGTCCGCATTTCATAGTAGCCTCAAAACCAGGGGCGTTGGATCAGGTCGCCGAGGGTCTGTCATTATCCATTTGATCCAAAACATAAATACTATTATGATTCACGTTTTTTGCTTATATAGACTGATCTCTTTATGCTTATATAGACTTGTTTCGCAAAAAAAAATGCTTATATAGACTTGACAGCACGCTTTTTTTGCTTATGTAGACTGATAATGTGAAACCATAGCATGATTCATTTTTAAAAATACTTTCACCATATATAGCGCCTTTCACTTGAAACATCTATTTGTGGTAACTTTGGATAGAGGAGCATAGAATTCAGGTTCTTAGCATCAGTTTGACAGGCTGCAGCTGCGGCTGCGACTGCAGAAAAATAACTCCGAACATTGCAGCGACTGCAGAAGAAATAACTGAAACACTGTAGCTGCTGCAAACAGACGCTGTAAAGCAGCCAAACGAACAGGGTGAAGCATGGTAGCACTTTCTGATTCACAGAATACTACCCTAGTAGGAACTGGAGCAACTTTCTCAGTACCATCACAATGTTGAGTTCCCTGTAATTTTTACACCTACAATTTATCTGCACCATTTGTGCAGAGCCATCACAAGAGGCGCAAAAAATGGGACCCCGGACTTGATATTTGCAGCAGACGTTCTTCTCGTATTCGTTACTGGCGGTAAACTGGCAATGGACGCCAAACAGTGGTCAATAAATAATAGTAGATATACAAGTCAAAAGCAGTTTACATACAGAGAGTCCACGTCAGTTAACAAGTTAAACTCCTTTGCCTTCTTATTATTGCATATGCACTGGTGTTAATTGCCGCATCGGAAGGCATATTTACCCTCCACAGGTGGAAATACTTTGTGCTTTCCACCGAGCATCAGCAGCACAGAGTGGCTATTGACTCGAGTCAACCTTGACACATACATAGCATTACTGTGATGGAATTAAAAAGGCTGGAGAAGACCTTATGTGTCCCTCCTACTCATTGAGGGGATGATCTTGGCTGACATATAACACATTTAACAAGGAACGAAAACCTTCTTCAGTCAGGTGTGTCGTCTCGGCCAGGCATATGATATTATGACTGCGACGAATATGGTGCAAGTGTGTTGCTGCGCAGGGTGACACCGCTGCCTCTCAGGGAAAGAGCAGGACCTCGGTGTGTACTCGCCCTACTCACAAGGCTCGCATCAAGGAACACTACAATGACTGTTATGTCATCATGGAAGTGCCGGCGGACACCACGATCAATCTTCTTGAGATCAGAGTACCTCATTTCTCTTTTCTTGGCTGCTTCTTGCAACGCTGCTCTTATGAGCTTCCTGGCACATCCCTGCAAAATCAATTATAGATGTGAATCATCAGGAACTGCAGTTGTATTAGCAGTCAGCAACCTCCTAACATGTTTTTTTTGCGAGTAACATGTTTATTTGTTATATACAAATGATCTTTGATTTGGCTAAACAAGAACATGATGATGGCAGCTTCCCAGATCGAAGCAACGCATTTCGCCCCACCATCGAACTCCATAGCAATTTGGCAACCGCAATTCGGTAGCAGTGAACTGTTCCCGCAACTGCAGTATTATTCTGTGAAGAGAGACTTGAAGGGTCTGGAACATCAACAAAGAGCTATCCTTGGGTAGGAGCACGTGGCAACTAGCAACCCACGTACCAGGACAGTAACTTAAGCTATCAGTTTCCACTGTTGTATTAATTCAGTCAAATAATTCAGTGCTTTTGCCTATGCTTTCACTTTCTTTCTTTTAACTTTCCATTCACAGTTTCATCTCAACCTCACCCCAACTTTCTTAGGACTAAAAGGCTTTGTTGTTATTAAAAAATATTATGATCACTATATTTTGTTTTTATATGTTTCTAAACAAAATGCAATAGCACAGATGAAATATAGTATTTGCAAGTTATTCTCTCCCTTATTTAAAAAAAAATGCAAGCTGATTCTACATCTGGCAAATCCATCATATGATCACTATTTTGTTTACATATGAAATTAAGTTGTATGCACAAGCGAAAGTAACTCACACTGCGAGGGCTATTTTGAACAATATCAACAGCCTCTTGGTTGGTTAAGTGCTCCCAAAGTCCATCAGATGCAAATATGAGAAACTGGTCGTGTGGTTGTAGTGGTTGCACACAGATTGATGGTTCTGAACTTAGTATGGGCTTGTCAAATGGTTCACGGAGGCGAAATTTTGAGAACAGAGGTTCCCTGTTGAACTCTTGCTTTTTCAGGTAAGCATCCCCAATTGATCTGCACACCTGCAATGTACAATATTGAAAACTTAAGAATTGACAAATATCACAACGGAAAAAGCATCATCAGATTTGTTACTCATACAGGAAAGTTCACATATCTGAGCATATTAGCATAGCAAGCTACTGTGGAACAGGATATGTGAAAAGTAAATCCAACCCCTTTACTTCTTCAGAATGATAGGCAATTAACCCAAATCCAAACTTATCTGAAGGTATTGGTACTAATCAGCCTGACGGTAAAACTTTTTTTTTCCAGCAACAAACAGTTAAGTAGAATAAAGCTAAATGAATGTAATGTTCCCTGATTAGTACTTTAATAACAGTAAGCTAGTTATTAATCATGACAAAAAGCTTAATGCTATCACGTGTTGCAGATGCTAACAACGCACCACACCCAAGCTCCATGCTTCCTTACAGATATCAGAATGATGTCACGATCATTCCATGCAGAGAGAAGGTTATAAATGAGCATAAGGATATTTCTGTTGCACTTTTACTACCATCTACGAAGTACAAACTAGCTTTTGACATCCAACATAGAGATAGACTGATACGACAACTTAGTAAACAGCATTAACAGATAAGGAAGAGTGGCTAAAGTTTGAGGTGACAAACTGCATGTGTATCAACTGCTAGTACAGACGTGGGGAGTTCAAGATGATTGTTGCAACAAATCTGAAAGCAACAGATGGTTCCCAGTTACAGAGGTCGCACCTGAATTAGGCCTTTTACACGCCAAACATTGTGCTTGAGAACAACAATATGCCTATCTTCAGGGTGCATGGACTGCAGTTCTTTTCTCACTGACTCAATGCTCACATTATGCTCTGCTGACAGTTGGACAGCCAAAACTTCCCCAGTAGCCTTAACATGTCTTCCTAAAACAACACGGGAATCCCCAACATTGGCAACATAAAGCATGCCACCACAAATTACACCAACAAGGCAGCATGAGCCAACAGCCGCTATTTGAGGTTTTACAGGCCATTGTTTGGTAACAACAGAGAAAAATCCATCTTCTGTAGCTTCATATGCTTTCTTTAGTACATCTGCAGACATTGAATTCTGCTCAGATGCAAACCCTGCAATACAAACAACAAAATAATCGATTGATCACTGAACCACTCCGTTTATTGGCAACTGAAAAACACAGCAGAGATACAGGACTAAAAAATTGAAATTAATGCTAGTGCATGGTATTTCCAAAGTAGCAAGTTACTTTTCAGATTCTGGAAGAGATGATCGTTGATATAACAGGCCGTCTCTGGACCACCATGTCCATCGTACACCCCGACAAAAGTGCCATACGGTCCAGAGTCAAGAAAGCTCAACGGACCAGACTCAATCTGACATTGGTCCTCAAGTAAGTTATTGGCCTGGATTAAGGCCATCGAGAACTCCCCATTTACATGCTGCCCGGTATCCTTGTACCATAAAAGTCCATCCTGCCTACCCGCAGCATCTGAGCCTGTTTGGGCATGCCGGTTCGATGACGGTCGCCAGCACGCCCGTAACAAGTTCATCAATTTCACTAGCATCCCTCATCAGTCATCATTCCAACAAATACGGCCTTCGAGCCCGCTTCATTTATGCTCAAATATGATTGCCGTTAGACTTATCAACGTGCCAATATTTCCTTTTTCTATATCCTGGAACAAAAGCAACTACAAGTTAGCAAAAACAGCTACGGTACTCAGTTTGAAAGCGTATGCTCCAAAACAACGCCTTTAATCGCTATTCTTTTCTTTCTTATCATCCAGCAATAGCATTGCACCATCATATCAATGTCAGGACAACTACTTGTCTAGAACTCTTAGAACTTAGAAATCTTTTCCTAGTGCTAGAAGCCTAGAGGTGAAAATATGCATCGCATGTCCTTCGAACAACTGTTCAGAGCTAGAATTTTAAGTAAGGATTCTCGAAATCAAATGACAAATGCAAAATTCCATTTTGTACTGTTCCATCGGAAATACCGAAGCAGTGACGTGGAGACTTTAAAACAAATCGACAGACGTTTAATTATGAAAAGACTCATTCTCTCAGGCTTTATCCAACGCATTCCAGATCAATGATATTACAATATTCCAAACAGGGAGCTAAGCTAACAGGCATGACAACACACCATCATTCGCACATTAATTCCCTCCTAAAACCCTCTATTTATACGTTCAATCCGGAGGCACTTCCCGCAAGTGACAGGCCGTCTAACCGAGAAATGAAACAAAATTTCCAAGCCAGAACCGAGAAATTCAACCCCATATACAAAAACAAACCGATACCCAACAGTCATGCAACACAAAATCAAGGATAAAGTGGTTGATTCGGATCACGAAAGGCCCCAATCCTGGGCACGCTGCAAGAGGGGGAAGGGACAAAAAGAGTGACCGAAAAAAAAATTGCACCTTTGCGTGGGCAGCGCGCCCAATTAGCGGGCTTGGATATGGATTCGGCGAATAGCAGCGAGGGGCCTCGATTGAATCGCGCGATTTGGGCGTCGCCACGCTGCTGCTCCCCTCTCTGTCTCGGCCTGGACGAAGGGACACAGAAAATAGCCGTCGCAGCAGGGAAAAGGGGGAAAAGAAACCGGAGCAGCCGGAAACGGGTCGGGTGGTTCGCGCCCGACCCGAGCACGGGCGCGGCTAGGGGAGAAGGGAGAAGGTTCTCTGCGCTCCCGGCCGGAGCTAGTACATCTGCAGACATTGAATTCTGCTCAGATGCAAACCCTGCAATACAAACAACAAAATAATCGATTGATCACTGAACCACTCCGTTTATTGGCAACTGAAAAACACAGCAGAGATACAGGACTAAAAAATTGAAATTAATGCTAGTGCATGGTATTTCCAAAGTAGCAAGTTACTTTTCAGATTCTGGAAGAGATGATCGTTGATATAACAGGCCGTCTCTGGACCACCATGTCCATCGTACACCCCGACAAAAGTGCCATACGGTCCAGAGTCAAGAAAGCTCAACGGACCAGACTCAATCTGACATTGGTCCTCAAGTAAGTTATTGGCCTGGATTAAGGCCATCGAGAACTCCCCATTTACATGCTGCCCGGTATCCTTGTACCATAAAAGTCCATCCTGCCTACCCGCAGCATCTGAGCCTGTTTGGGCATGCCGGTTCGATGACGGTCGCCAGCACGCCCGTAACAAGTTCATCAATTTCACTAGCATCCCTCATCAGTCATCATTCCAACAAATACGGCCTTCGAGCCCGCTTCATTTATGCTCAAATATGATTGCCGTTAGACTTATCAACGTGCCAATATTTCCTTTTTCTATATCCTGGAACAAAAGCAACTACAAGTTAGCAAAAACAGCTACGGTACTCAGTTTGAAAGCGTATGCTCCAAAACAACGCCTTTAATCGCTATTCTTTTCTTTCTTATCATCCAGCAATAGCATTGCACCATCATATCAATGTCAGGACAACTACTTGTCTAGAACTCTTAGAACTTAGAAATCTTTTCCTAGTGCTAGAAGCCTAGAGGTGAAAATATGCATCGCATGTCCTTCGAACAACTGTTCAGAGCTAGAATTTTAAGTAAGGATTCTCGAAATCAAATGACAAATGCAAAATTCCATTTTGTACTGTTCCATCGGAAATACCGAAGCAGTGACGTGGAGACTTTAAAACAAATCGACAGACGTTTAATTATGAAAAGACTCATTCTCTCAGGCTTTATCCAACGCATTCCAGATCAATGATATTACAATATTCCAAACAGGGAGCTAAGCTAACAGGCATGACAACACACCATCATTCGCACATTAATTCCCTCCTAAAACCCTCTATTTATACGTTCAATCCGGAGGCACTTCCCGCAAGTGACAGGCCGTCTAACCGAGAAATGAAACAAAATTTCCAAGCCAGAACCGAGAAATTCAACCCCATATACAAAAACAAACCGATACCCAACAGTCATGCAACACAAAATCAAGGATAAAGTGGTTGATTCGGATCACGAAAGGCCCCAATCCTGGGCACGCTGCAAGAGGGGGAAGGGACAAAAAGAGTGACCGAAAAAAAAATTGCACCTTTGCGTGGGCAGCGCGCCCAATTAGCGGGCTTGGATATGGATTCGGCGAATAGCAGCGAGGGGCCTCGATTGAATCGCGCGATTTGGGCGTCGCCACGCTGCTGCTCCCCTCTCTGTCTCGGCCTGGACGAAGGGACACAGAAAATAGCCGTCGCAGCAGGGAAAAGGGGGAAAAGAAACCGGAGCAGCCGGAAACGGGTCGGGTGGTTCGCGCCCGACCCGAGCACGGGCGCGGCTAGGGGAGAAGGGAGAAGGTTCTCTGCGCTCCCGGCCGGAGCCGGGGACGGCAGGCGGCGAGATGTGACCTGCGAGTGGTGGTGCGAAGCCTCGGCCGCAGGGGATCACCGGCGGTGAGCTCCGCGGCGGTGATAGGTGGTGCGAGTAGTGGTGGATAGGGGAGCGGTGGAGTGGCGCGAAGATGTGGCCCGTCGCAACAGACGTGTGATGACGTGTGAGTAAACAGAAAAGGGAGAGAGCTATTTGAGTCAAGCTACCCTGGGAAAGGTTGTAATTCCAGATTAGTCCCTAAGCATTCCTGGTGAAAAATATCTTACTGTTCCTTCAGCTTCAGCCTGTGAAAATTCGTAAGCATCAATGGGAGATTTACCTTACGTAACAGCCAGAAGACTCTGCCCTTGTTTTCAAAAAGAACGCAATACGATCCTCTGATCTGTGAATGTTTTCACATGCAGTTTGTCACACTTTGACGATGACTCAGCCAGACAGCCTCACCTACCTGTCCTACGGTCACCCGTCCATCGGCTTAGCCTGCCTAACTGAAAACACAATGAAATATCTTTTCTGGTACTGCTTTGACCAAAGGTACACCATTAATCGATCTTAAGCCTATGGTCGTTATCTAGTATTGGAAACGTTCAATTATAACGATGAAAAATGACAAATGAAAATCTTGTTCTTTTGAATCGATAGTTCAATTCTTAGCTGCCCTGAAATTTGGGTCTTTACATCTGAACCCTGCAAAAGCAGCTGCGAAGAAGACGACTAGTATGGATATAGTTTGGTCTACAACACGCTTGTCGACGTCGATCTTTTTTGTGTTAACTGTTAAATTAAAAAATAAAAATAGTTAGATGATCAACTGTGATAACGTGCTCTGGCATGAACTGATTGAAAACCTGCACCAGCACGCACGCAGCACATCACACCAACCCAGCACTGTCTCTCTACTGTATCGCTTAATTCAGGCATTCATACTGATGGATGACTTGACTAAAGTCAAGGCAGATCAACACTGACCTATTCATATTATAATTGTTTAGAGGGACAAGTTGTTTAATTTGATTAGTAGACTCATCGGATTGATGTTAAAGCGATGCTATCGACGAACAAACCCATTCCATTCCACAAATCAAATCGCGGGGTTCCTGACTTCGGGGCTAAGGTTGGATGATCCTAGACCAACCATTCCTCAAAATAGACACAAGTTACCTTTTTAGATAATGAAACACAAGATAATTACTGGCCTTGTGTCACCCTCCAACTATGACTCTTTGACTCATTGCCCCTTCACCTTCACTTGCCTGCATGTCAATACTAAATCAGATCATGTTTTGAACTTTTGATGCATATGCTTTTCACACTCCTTGATGTATAATACATTGCATCTTGTTCCATAAGTCATGCTTTGGTGCCTAGTTTATGTAATTGTCCAGGGTTAACTAGCAAGAAGGTTGTGATCAGTTTATGAAAGTACTTTGCATAAAGCTATTGATAAAATTAAGGAGAGTATAGCCATACGCCATCTCTTCTTGCCTGCAGGAAACCAGATCAGGTTCGCCCCTTTTTTACTTGGTCCAAATTATCATTATGGAAAAATTAAGGACAACGGTAGCACGGATGACCAGTCGTCCAGAGTCCTGTGGAGCAAAAAAGCCGGAAAGTTAATACTCTCTCTGAACTGGCCACCAGTACAGCAACAATGTCAAGGAAAACAGACGGAGTAGCCATGCTCCATCCCTGTGGAGTATATCCTTTTTGCTTGAAATTTGAAATGCATGGCTTCTGGTGCCAAATGTCAATGAAAAAAAAACCTATCACATGTCAACAATTAAATTGTCTCAAAACGTGGTATTTGAGAAACTAGATAAATAATAATTAAGGGCGCGTTCGTTGTATTAGTGTTTAGACTTTAGACCTCTAAAATCAAAGAGAATCTTATTATTTAAGAGTACTAAATAAAGTCTAATGACAAAACCCTTTTACAGATAGGTACATCTTTACGAGACGAATCTAATGAGCCTAATTAGTTTAAGCCTATGGTCGTTATCTAGTATTGGAAACGTTCAATTATAACGATGAAAAATGACAAATGAAAATCTTGTTCTTTTGAATCGATAGTTCAATTCTTAGCTGCCCTGAAATTTGGGTCTTTACATCTGAACCCTGCAAAAGCAGCTGCGAAGAAGACGACTAGTATGGATATAGTTTGGTCTACAACACGCTTGTCGACGTCGATCTTTTTTGTGTTAACTGTTAAATTAAAAAATAAAAATAGTTAGATGATCAACTGTGATAACGTGCTCTGGCATGAACTGATTGAAAACCTGCACCAGCACGCACGCAGCACATCACACCAACCCAGCACTGTCTCTCTACTGTATCGCTTAATTCAGGCATTCATACTGATGGATGACTTGACTAAAGTCAAGGCAGATCAACACTGACCTATTCATATTATAATTGTTTAGAGGGACAAGTTGTTTAATTTGATTAGTAGACTCATCGGATTGATGTTAAAGCGATGCTATCGACGAACAAACCCATTCCATTCCACAAATCAAATCGCGGGGTTCCTGACTTCGGGGCTAAGGTTGGATGATCCTAGACCAACCATTCCTCAAAATAGACACAAGTTACCTTTTTAGATAATGAAACACAAGATAATTACTGGCCTTGTGTCACCCTCCAACTATGACTCTTTGACTCATTGCCCCTTCACCTTCACTTGCCTGCATGTCAATACTAAATCAGATCATGTTTTGAACTTTTGATGCATATGCTTTTCACACTCCTTGATGTATAATACATTGCATCTTGTTCCATAAGTCATGCTTTGGTGCCTAGTTTATGTAATTGTCCAGGGTTAACTAGCAAGAAGGTTGTGATCAGTTTATGAAAGTACTTTGCATAAAGCTATTGATAAAATTAAGGAGAGTATAGCCATACGCCATCTCTTCTTGCCTGCAGGAAACCAGATCAGGTTCGCCCCTTTTTTACTTGGTCCAAATTATCATTATGGAAAAATTAAGGACAACGGTAGCACGGATGACCAGTCGTCCAGAGTCCTGTGGAGCAAAAAAGCCGGAAAGTTAATACTCTCTCTGAACTGGCCACCAGTACAGCAACAATGTCAAGGAAAACAGACGGAGTAGCCATGCTCCATCCCTGTGGAGTATATCCTTTTTGCTTGAAATTTGAAATGCATGGCTTCTGGTGCCAAATGTCAATGAAAAAAAAACCTATCACATGTCAACAATTAAATTGTCTCAAAACGTGGTATTTGAGAAACTAGATAAATAATAATTAAGGGCGCGTTCGTTGTATTAGTGTTTAGACTTTAGACCTCTAAAATCAAAGAGAATCTTATTATTTAAGAGTACTAAATAAAGTCTAATGACAAAACCCTTTTACAGATAGGTACATCTTTACGAGACGAATCTAATGAGCCTAATTAGTCTATGTTTTGTTACAATGATGCTACAGTAATGCTATAGTAACCATCGTCTAATCACGTATTAAGTACCCTCATTAGATTCGTCTCGCGAATTAGACCAGAGGTTCTGCAGTTAGTTTTGTAATTAATACTCTTAAATGACAATATTATTTTTGTTTAGACCTTTCTAAATTTTAGAGAGGTGACGCCAAACGCGCCGTAATGTGAGTAGCCATGTGCATTCCTTTCTGGTTGGGTACTAAACGAAAGATTCGCCTTCGTTTAGTTCGCTACAAGTCTTCATTCTGACGAAGTTTCGTGGAGTTTTGTCGCCGTCCAGCAGAGCAAATGCAGAAAGGTTAACTTCGCACTGGAACTTTTTTGTTGAATCTCATGGAAGAATGTCACCGTTTGATTAAGAATAATGCTACCCTCTGGCTCTCGTGTCCTAGGCTTCGTAGCTGCATTTTTGTCAGTCTGATCTTACCGTCCGTCTCAGCGGTAGACATTGCCCCAGCGCAAGAAGGGGAAAGCAAAAAAATTATACAGATGAGGTCAAATACCCGAACTAAACTCCATTTTAACCAAAGAAATGAAACAGAGATAGATTATTCTTCCAGTGAGTAGTAGTAGTAGTAACGCAGTTCTGTCAAAATTACAAGTAGTTGTACGATACATCAGGATCAGTTCGCTTCGGTCGAGTAGATAGTCTTTTTCTTCAGAAAAGATAAATGTGTTACTGGTTGGCTGGTTGCTAACTGAATCAGCTGGAAGGTATCGCATTCCCCTATTTTGCTTTTACCCGGGAATATAACTAATGGAGGGCGGAGACGGAACTACAGTTTACAAGGAAGCCTGTTGTGCAATCAGTCAATCCACTGACTGACAAGTAATTAGCATAAACTATAGCATCCGCTGAGTACCAGCATCAACAGGCAGCTTCCAAGCTCCTTCTGAACACGAGGTACGGAGGTAGGCGCAACAGTAGAGATAGATTAGATTAGATATAGTACTCTCTAAGCAGTTGTTTACTTTTAGACATTGCGTTTGACTATTCGTTTTATTCGATTTTTTTATGGAAATATAAAAACAATTAAGTCATGCTTAAAGTATATCTAATGATAAAACATAT
>LAPY01003576.1:26267-43106 GCA_000970635.1 Eragrostis tef
GTGGGTGATGCTTAATCGCTCGCCTGCCGTTGTTGGTGCAGGAGTGCCCCGCGAGGAGGAGGACGACGCCGAGGAGAAGCGGGTGATCCTGGTCGCCGGGCGCCAAGAAGACGTTGGCCGGGTCGGGCCAGCCGCCACCAAGAACAGGGGCGTTGCAGCAGCATCCGCGAAAGTCGAAACCCATCTCCTCTGCTCAGGTGCCCGCCGACAAAATTCTCCGTGCGTGTTTTGCTACTGTTTGCTGAGATTCCCTTCGCTTTCCCCTGGGTCGATCCCCGCGCAAGCGCACCGGAGTCGCCGTCGGAGGCGGAGGACGGCGCCGACGCCATGTGCAGCCGGAACGACGGGAAGCGGTGGCGCGGCAAGACGTCTCTAGGTCCACACGCCAGCTCCTGCAGAGGGCCAAGTAGCAGAGGAGGAAGAACAAAAACAGCGTCGTCGAGCTGCTCCTGGAGGACAAGGACAGGGGCGACGGCTCCGCGGGGGGCACCTCTGCTCAGACGACGACGAGTTCCAGCCGGGCGGACGGAAGCGACCGCGGGTCTGGGCCGGCAGCTTGAATCAACCAACGGCCGTGCTCTCTGCTCTGCTTCTGAAGCTTTGCTCAAATTGGTCGATACGACTGCCTGCGTAGCGGAGCTGCTTTTTGGTGCCGCTATAGTTACTGTAGTACTAGCGTGTTCTTCTGAGTGCAGAGAGAATCGTCGAGGGAAATGCCGCGATGCCTTTTTCAGGGGAATCTAGGATCCGATGCAAAAAGCACGCCGAACCGCGGCACCGGTCCACCGACATTAGACTATCTCCAACAAGACGACCCTAAATAGAAGACCAAAACACTTCAATTCATAGTAATGCGGCTAAAAGAGCACCTGCCAAACTTGCTCTCTCCAACGGAGCACCAAAACGCCCGGCACCTTCTTTCTCTTCTGGCTCCCACCACGCCCCCGGCCTCGCGTCGCCGTCGTCCGCGCACCCGCGCCGCCGCCCTGCCCTGCGTCGCCGCTGCGCCGGAGGAGGCCGCCAAGTCAAATCGAATCGAGGCGAAGAAGCTCGTAGAAGCAAAACCAAATCGAATCAAGTCAAATTAAACTACTGCTGCAGATTGAAGCAAGAAAGCAATGGAAATCAGGAAATCAGTTCGGGTATCCAATTGTAAGATTCAGCCTGTTCGCCTGGCTGCTTTGCAGCGGCTGTTTTGCAGCAGCTACAGTATTTCAGTTATTTCTTCTGCAGCCGCTACAATGTTTCTGCAACAGATACAGTATTCTCAGTTATTTTTTCTGCAGCCGCAGCTGCAGCATGCCGAACAGCTTAATTATCGCAATGCGAGTCTCAATTTCTACCCTCGACAACGATGAGCTCGATTCCTACCATCAGGAAATTGCAATTGCAGGTAGCTCCCGACAAGCACTAAATTCCAATTGCAATCACGAGCAAGCAACGTCTATCTTACGGGCACTTATGGGCATCTACCTTCTCAAGCTCGAAGAAGCTCCCGGCGTCACGTGCGAGAGGACTTGCAGGTACCTGTGCTCGAGATCCTGCTTACAGGGGTGCAGACGGAGCAGCAGAGAGGAGCAAGGGAGCGGGACGCACTGCGCAGCAGAGGAGCAGGGGAGAGAGCCGCTGCAGGCCAAGGAGGGGTCGTCGGCGTCGATTCGCCGCAGAGGGGCGGTTGGCCTCGCGGGGAGGGTACGCCGGGGAGCGGAGCTCCAGGTCGCGTCCGAGCTCGGCCGCCGCGGGAGAGAGCGCGTGCAGGCCAAGGAGGGGTCGTCGGCGTCGATTCGCCGCAGAGGGGCGGTTGGCCTCGCGGGGAGGGTACGCCGGGGAGCGGAGCTCCAGGTCGCGTCCGAGCTCGGCCGCCGCGAGAGAGAGCGAGAGCGAGAACGGGCGAGGAAGACGAAGAAAAAACGATTCGATCGATGGGGTTGCGACGCCATCTGCTTCATTTGAAGGGAGCCGGAGGTACGCTTCGAACAATGGATCTTCTACCGTTGGAGATGTGTTTTTGCTGTTTTGAGATCCAGATTCATTATAATTTTCATTTTAGGTGTACCGTTGTAGATAGTCTTACCGATGTGTCAGTAAGGGGAACGCACGTTTGGTCTGTTCGGCAGGCTGCAGCTACAGCTACAGAAAAATAACTGCAAACACTGTAACGACTGTAGAAAAAATAGCTGAAATACTGTAGCTGCTGGCAGGCAGCGAGACAAACAAGCTGGTTCATGACTCGGGACATCGACACCCACCTTTACTAACTTGTGCATGCTGCACGGCAAATATGCGCGCGGCGATCGGTGTCGGCTGTCCCCTGTTGGCACGTGCAATCTGTCCGTGCGCTTCGTTTCGTGGCGGAGAGACGCTTGCGAAAAGATTTTGCGCTGGAACGGTTCCGTGGCCTCAGGCTGCAACGGTATAGCACACGTGCAGAACAGGCGTACGCCACATTCTCATGTGCATGCGAGGATGAGTCCCACGAGGCCACGACGTGACGTGCGGGGGCCGTACAGGCCATCTGTTCCACAGTGCAGTGGTGCCCACTGGTCAACTCCATGAGCGTGATGTTCATCGGACTGGACTGGGCCCCCTCATGTCCATGCAGGTCCAAGCTCCGAACTGGTCATAGGCCCACCATTGGCCCTGTCAAACGATAAAAACCCTAAATCACCGTTCGTATACAACACTCAGGTGCTAGCGGCCCGTGAAGCATTCAACTTTAAGATTAGTGCGACTGCAAGCATTCAATGGCCGTCAACACCTCCTCCCTTTCGTGGCCGCTGCTGGCCCGCTCCTCTCCCTCATTCCTTTCCCAGTCGCACCACCCAGCTCCTCCCCTTGTTCCTTTTGTCGCCGGCCGCCGTCCGTCCTCCTCCTTCCTTCCCTTGCTATCTCTGCCTTGTCCCTTTCCTCCACTTCTTCCTTCCTTGTTGCCGGGAGCCGTGCCACCACACACCATGCTGATTCAAACAACATGACGGAATTGCTTTTCTGCTAGAACAATTTCTTCCTTTGATGGAACAATCCATCTCTATGACCAGAACAATTTATCCCCTTTCTTGCAGTGGGCACCGTGGGGCACAACGACGTTGGAAGGTGCAGGCCATGGTGCGGCCGGTGTGGAGGCGGGGGATGCCGCGGGGTGCAAGCGCGGTGGTTGGCACGCCTGCTCGACGGAGGAAAGGAAGGAGACGCTCTGATGGGCCTGCGCACAACCTCGCGTTTTGTGGCCACTGCTTGGCTAGCGAGGCATTCCTGGCACTCAGGTGCTAGATCTGCGCCTCAAAAAAAAAAAACAGGTAATAGATCTCCCCTATTGTTTAGAAAAAAAAGAAAAGAAATGCGCTAGATCTCTTAAAATGAAGACTCAGGTGTTAGATAGGGGGTCTGGCACCCCAGTCACATTGATCAGTGCCGCGTTGCGCATCCAATTAGTACCTCCGCTGGGAGTCAGTCGACATCACGACAGCTAGTCTCGGGCAGCCAGGCTCCAGGTTATTCTTTTTCGCCTGAATCGCGCGAGATGTGCCGAAGAACCAACAGAGGCGTGCTGCCGATGCGACGACCGATTTTTTTTTAAAAAGGAAACCCACCACTTATTTTGCCGCGTAATTGTTTGATCGGCCTGGGTTTCGGCTTCGGCTTCATGAATCGTGATTAGTGAACGGCATACCGAATAGCCATGCATCGGCTCCTCTTCCTTCTCCAATCTTTGAAGCGGGCCTTATTGATTCAATCATTCGGTGGGCACTAGGTTAAGCAAATCGTCCAAGCACGTGCGTGCAGCTACAATACTTAATTGTTTTCCGTGTGCCTTGGTACATATGTAACGACGTGCCTAATTATGTCGAAAGCAGATGTGACGCGCCAACGTTTTAATTCTCAACCGAGACAACCCTAGCTTATACGAAAATCCATGGCACAAACAGGCACCATAAACAAGTATGTAGCTGCTCAAAACCTATAGCAAAACAGAATGCATGGACAAGATCCGATCTCGATAAGAAAGACTATTGCTACCGGTAAACAGAGTACAACTCGTCCAAAATCTACCAAGATTACCCAGGAAACCAATGAACGAACTGCAGAACAGTTTACGCAGTTACGCCAACAGAAAAATCCAGAAAAAAATAAGCTAACCCAACCTGCCAAGCTATACCCAATTTCTCTTCAACAGAAGAGCATGCAAGTTCTAACTTGTTACATCAACAATGACATGAGTGACCGCTCCTTCTTCACGGGCTTCCTGCACCGCTTCCACCCATTCTTCCTCTTGCCGTCACGATGCTCACCGTTGCCGTTCGTGTTACGGCCAGAAATGCCGAGCCCGTAGTCATCGTCGCTGCTCTCCTCGTCATCACCGGCCATGTCTTCGCAGCTGGAGTCGTCGTCACGAGCTGCAGCCTTACCGGGGCCAGCAGCAGCACCTGGAGCCTGCTTATTTGTAGGAGAAGCATCTCCAGCAGGTTGATCTTCCTCTTCTTGATGTTCCTGTATAGGAACAGGCTTGTTCATGCCGCTGCTTCGGCACGGCCTCTTGCTGCGGGACGGGCCGTACCCGGCATAGTAGATGTACCCCTCTGTTGCCCCGAAGTCATGGCCTGGTTTTTTTTTCCGGGGCTTCGAATTGGTGGCCGGCTTGGAGCTGGTGGTCGGCTTGGAGACAGCAGCAGGTTTTTTCTGCACTTTTATCTTAGCCTCCGCCTCTGCTGCCACCATGGAAGCAAACTCGGGGTTGAGGTGAGGGCGCCTCTGGTAAAAGTGGTAGTCGCAGAGGGAGTTGGGGCGGTTCACCGGCCGGTGGCAGTGCCACTGTTTGCCATCATTCTTCTTGCACATGTAGGTCCGTGGGCTCATCTCCTGGTCCTCTTCCTTCACCTTTGCCATCACCTTGGGCTCTGTCTCCTTAGCGGCCTTCTCCTTGCTCACAGCCAACTTCTTCGGTGCCTTCTTTGGGGCTTCATTCTGTGGCTGACTGGTGTTGTTCCGGTCCCCCACGGACTGCTTGACCTTCTCCTTCTTGACGGAAGAGACTGGCATGCTGGCCGTGAGCCAACTAGCCCTGCAGGTGACGGAGACGAAGTACTTGTCCACGAGCTCGTCTTCCACCTAAACGATCGAAACAGGTTAATAAATCGAAACGGCACGAAGAAGAAAAGCTCCCCACAGCCCACTAGCGCACCAAAATGAGGGGCGCGCGGATCTAGGGTTCGACCCCGCCGCCGTCATGCCGCCTCCGATGATTCCAAACATAGTTGCGCCGCAGCCCCTAAATTACAACGAGGGAAGGGTAGCTAACAGCAAGTACAACCCAGCCAGGCGAGCCCCTGCCGCCGGCGCCGCCTGCTGCTCACCCATCCCGGTCTGCCGAAGAAACCTAGCGACATGCAAGAAGCAGACGAGCGAGCAGGCAGACCTCCACGAAAGCGACGAGCTAGCGAAGCATGAACCTCAAACAGAGCTAACAGGAGCGGAATAGCCGCAGAAAATCGACGAGATGAGGGGAGAAAATGGAGGATGCTGACCTGGGGATCGGAAAGGGAGAGGTCCGCGATGAGGTCCCACGGGGAGCGGTTGAGGTCGCAGGGCTCCACGGAGGCAGTCGCAGAGGTCCCGACGCTGCCCCCCGCGCAAGATTCGTGCGCTAAGCACGGCGCCAGGGACGGCGTCGGCGGCGGCGTCGGGTGCTCGAATGGGAGAGTCGCGTCGGGAGCAGGAGCCGCGGGGACAGAGTAGGCCGAGCCGAGGATGCGGGAGGCGCTCTTGCGGATCCGCATGGCGGGGAGGCGCAAGGGATCTGCCGGCCTGGTGCTAGGGTTTGGGATTTGGGGTGGGAGACGGGCGGGAGGTGGAAGAAGAGGCCAGGTCCCGGAAATGGAGAGAGGTGGGCACTGGGCTTTTATTTTTGTTTTCGCTGGCGTGACTCTGCTTGTCTCGTGCCCTGCGAGACTATGCTCAGCGCTCTTTCTCTCAGCCTCCACGGAGCGGGCGTGGTTCGTGTGATGGCCTCCGTAACGTTTTGCCGGGGTGATTTATAGTGGGGCACGAGGGTCCCACCGATCAGTGACAACCCACAATTCTCCTAGAACGGGACGGGGCCAAGCTGCTGCTTGCCATTGTGCTCTGTTGCAGTAAAACTAGCGACCACTGCCAATGCCAATTTGATGCACCGACATGACTGCTAGCTCTAGTTTATATTATAAATAATTTTATAGTTCAAAATTTTCTCACATTATATGTCATCCTCGCTTTATAGTTAGCCGTCCTTTTTGCTAAAAAATGATGCAAGAATTATATATGTAACTTATCTCACATTACATCACATTCACGCTGCATTTTTCTCTATGCCTCTCATCATTCTTTTTTTTTTCTACGCTGGCACTAAGTCAAAATCCAAGTGCTATAGTGAGTTGTGTTGGGCTGCATAAACGAAAATGAGTGAAGCGTTTTCCTTTTTCTCCATCTGGATCTTGCAGGACTTGACCGATGCTCCTGCCAAATTTTGAAGAAAAAAAAACGACGAAAAATAGTGCTCTAAATTTCTACACTTATTTTTACACTTTTTTTTATAAAACCAAAAAATTTACTTTAATTATTGGTAAGATTTGTAGAACATTTTATTCTTTTTTTTTCAACACCTTTTCTCGAACAATTTACGGACACTCGACAAAGCTCTTACTGCCGGCGGCTAATCCCAACAGTTGTCGCACATGGTGAGCACGTGATGCATTTCACCGAGGGCCTTTGTTTTGCCGAGTGTCTTGTCCACTTTTGCAGAGTGTCTTGACTGCGACACTCGACAAAGATCTAGTCTATACCGAGTATCGTGTCCTGGACACTCGGAAAAGAAGCTTTTTGCCGAGTGTCCGGCATAATACACTCGGCAAAGATCAAGGCACTCGGCAAAAGCGGTTTTCCGGTAGTGTTTGTGAAACTAAAAAATTTCATTGACTTCTAACAAATATTGTCTCACCTATGGCCCTAATCTCCATGGCTCACTATCAATGGCTTTTGAATGTTTATAATGTTAGATTCATGGCAAGATCTATAAATTTAGCGCATATATCTGGTCAAAAAGCAAAGTCATGTGTAGTTTTGGATGGATATACTCCCTTTGTCCATGCATATAAGGGATTATAATTTGATCATGTCCAACTTTCTTTAACTTTACAAACAATATCTAAAAATAAGATATTTTAAATAAAAGAAGTAATATGTTATGATAATTTGTTTTACAGTGAATCTGACTATATTGTTCTTTAAAGCCCGTGAATCTAATAGTATACTTTAGACTTTGTCCTTGTTCTTTAATAATTTTTTGAGAGAATAAATTTTAAAAATTTGCTTGTGACAAAACCCGAATACCTTCTAATTGAGATAGTTTGTATATTTTTATTTCCTTGCTCCAACAGGAATTCGCCCCCATCCAACAACAATGAACTGGGTGGCATGCCACAGGGAGCCCGCGCTACGTCGTCGCCAACATCGTTTGATTTGACTCTCCACATACAAGGGTGGGGATGCTGCATGCTATTGACGGCTCCGTGTGACAAGCATCCATGGAGCTCAACCTACACGGTGACTTCCTCGAGCCAATCGACCATGACGACGGGAGACAGAAACTGACGTGACAGAAACCAACGCGGTGCAGCGGGGCTGGCTGCCCACAGGCACGGGACCATTCGATCGATCCCACGATAGGCATAGGGATGGCAACTTCACGTGCGTGTGCCCTCTCTCTACATTTCCACCTCGCCACCTCTCCTCCTTCCACCTCCCAGCTCGTCTCCCGCCCAAAATCCCAAACCCTAGCACCAGGCCGGATAGGGAGTAGAGTTTCTATTATTGTGCTTTAATACTTCCTTTATTTTTTATTGATATGAATTTTGCTAGTTCAAAAGCTCTAGACAATATATAATATATTAAGACTCTTTTTTTTTAAAAAAAATCTCTATTGGAAAACTCGCCTATATTTCTTGCTATTATCAGGCAGCGAGACCAACTGCCTAAAACACGTGAGGCTGTGACTGTAGGCCCATTAGTCTCTGTGGTCTTATTAATAACTTTGGCACCCAATCTAGGACTCTACCCCCTCCAACTTAAGCCCTTTGCCTTATCCTCATAGCAAGCACCACGCCGCCACAACTACTTTCCACCAATCCCGTTGCATTTTCCTAGTTTCTCTTTATTTTCCTCACCAAATCTTGAAAAAAGAACTAGAAAACTGTGCGGCGTTACTTTTCGTATACATTGTGACCACTGCTGTTACAAAGTACGGAGAAATGTAGTGGTGGTCAAGTTACATCCACAAGACAACATATATACATGACATCCATATTTGCATATAAGTGTGTGTACACGACATAAGTATGTGTACGCAATACAAGTGTGTGTACATTTTTACATCCACATTAGGTGCTACAACATAAATGTGTGTACACAACATAAGTATGTGTACATTTACATCCACATCCAGATCCGAGAACAACGGTGTTGATCTAGGCCTAATGGGTTTTTGTGCCTTTCTAGTGGGTGATATGCCGCCCGTCCTGGTGTTTTCTTTTTTCCAGTGGCGAAGATGCAATGGCGGTTGTTTCGTCCATCACTGTGGGCCAATTTTGACCTCCACCTATGGATTTGCACTAGTTGTTATATAGAAAAAATAAATTATAGAATGACTTATAATATGAAAAGGAGGGAGGAGCACATTCTCAAAATATCGTTATTTTACCACCACATAGTTCTGGCGGTGCATCCAATGTTTTTTTTTTCTTTCGAAACCGTGCTCGAATGGCATTGGCTGCTAGTTTTACCGCAACAAAGCAGAGTGGCAACCAGCAGCTTTGCCCCCGTCCCGCTCCAGAAGGAATGTGATCTGTCACTGATCAGTGGGACCCACGTGCTCCCAATATAAAACACCCCGGGGAAAACATGAGGGAGTCCATTTTCTCTTCTTCAACAACTTCGTTTTGTTTTCTTTTGAAGCGTAAGCTGCGGGTCCACGAAATTCAAGACAAACTATGCTTTTTTTTTTCGAATGAGACAAACTATGAAATTGACCAATTTGATCACGTCATTATCTACTGCAGTTGATAATCAATTTATTTTGCTGGTCACTGAAATCTATTTGGCCTTTCATGGTCGGCAACTTTCCGTGTTTGTGCTGAAAAAGCATAATTTTTGTTGTACGCTTTTATCTTAGGTATTATTTTCAAGTCAAATTTGTCTGAAACATATTAAAAAAACGTGTAATTATCTAAGACAGATTGTGAAAGACGATTTTGTCTAAGACACACTATGAAATTGTGGCAATTATCTGGGACACACTTTGACATTTAACGTTTAATTTCAACCTTTTTTCTCAATTCTCAGAATACATTAGGACTTAAAACTGGACACAAATATACATTGTTGCATTCTTTATCATTAAAAAATAGAGCTAGATTTTTTTTCCGATTGTGCTATTGTTAGTCATTGTTTTAATATTTTATTTATTGAGCAAACAATGCAAACAAGTGAATAAAAATCCAGCTCCATTGTTTGTTGAGAGCAACAATGTATATTTATGCTAAGTTTCAAGTTTAACGTGTTCTATGTATTGACATAAAAAATTGATAATAATTACCAAACGGTCATAGTGTGTCTCACACAATTGTTACAAATATGTAATGTGTCTCAGACAAAATCGAATTTGACAGTGCGTCATTTGTAATTTCACACTTTCATAGTATGATCTAAACAATTTTACCTATTTTCAACCAATCAACTTGTCTCGCGGTGCTTGACCAGGCACCCCGAGCTTGCCTCACCAGGCAGAACATTTCATCAGGCATGAAGCTAAGGTCCGCCCGCAACCAAACTGCGCCTGGGGTCTTCTTTACTGTCTTCTTCCTGCGTCGGATGAGGTAGGGTTCAGTTGTTTCTCCGACGGCTCGTCCACCTCCACTCGGAGTTCGACGACGACATGGACAGCGGGCCTCGGGCTGCGGGATTCATCGCAACAGCCCAGCAAGCTTTCGTTTCTTTCCTTCTTTTTCTTTTATTTGGGCCGCACCGATCGTTCCCGTTAGGATCAACTTTTTTTGACCTGATGATTAAAAAAAAACTTGTTTTGACCTGCGATTGACTCGGGATGGAGTACATGCGAATGTCTTCATCGGCTCGCCGCCGTCGCGATTCAGCCGGCCCGGAAAAAGGTTTGCCGGGTTGCGCACGAGACTCGTCAAGTTGCGGGCCGGCCGCGTTGCGCTCATGCCGAATTTGTTTTCTTTTTTCCGCGAGCCAGACCACGGCCCATTCAAAGCTGCTCTGGGCCTGATTGTCGAGTTAACTATAGCTTTCGAACCCTGAAAGCAAGTTCCACCGATCGCATAAACTAATGCATATCAGCCAACTGAATATCTCCACATCAGGTAGCTTGTATCCTTTTCATCAGATATAGTCTGCGAAGTGGTCATTGTATGCGGTTCTCTTTGGACAAAGAAAAATGCTATGGCAAAAGCAAAGTGCATATGCAGAAATGAAACCTAAAGCCAAAGAAAGCGGATGATAGATGGAGCAAAATGATAAGATTATCCAGATACTTGCTTTTGAATTACTTTTTGCAAAGTATATACGAGCTCTGCTGATGGAGGATTCAAGGCGTTGAGTACCGTACCAAGAACTGGGGGCGGAAAAAAATGTTTAAGCAGGTGTTTAGGAAAGGAAAATGAAGGAAGGAGATAAACCATTGCAAAAAGAAGTACTAAGCAGGGAGAGGCGGCCGAAAGCATGAATGAAGGTCAGTGCGAAAAAAGTTACCGGCGTGAAACAGAATTGTGGGAAAAAAAAATTAGAGTCACTGTCAGATCCCTCTTCGGTAGTGTGTCTTGTACAACTCTTGACGATGGAGGATTGCGTACATTAAAAATGGAGACTGGGGAGTAAAACAACCCGTTCGATTCTTCCATGCCGCCCCGTTCACGCCGTTGACTTGTCACACAACTCACACCTGAAGAACCAGCGTCATTCGTCCGTTCGTCACTCCGGCCTCCCGCTTGAAAAAGAAGACCAGAGGTTGACGTAGCAGTATCCACCAAATACGCATTTTCTTTTTCTTTCGTACTCATTCCAGAGTCCACACCAAACGGTCACTCCGTACACGACCAGCAGTATATACAACTGCTACAGTGCGCGTCACTTTCCCGTCCTTTTCTGCCGCGATTAAAAGCAGAAAAAGATTGGAGAAAAGGAGGAAAGCCGCCCATTAGATTAGCAGAGCCGTGGCAGAAAAAGCCCCGCATTCCCCGATCTCCTCCCGTTCTCCACTCTCCAGTCCAGAACAAGGGGTTGTTGGCGCGGTACCCGGGGTTTAGTTCGGGCTCGTGTGGAGTTCGCGCCGCCGTGTTTGATGCGCGCTCCCATGACCGCCGCCGCGAGGTGGGCAGGGGCGGCGGCGCTGCTGGCGCTGGTGCTGAGCGCGGCGGGGCAGGCGGAGCCGGTCGTGGTGGCCAGCTACGGGCAGGGCAGGCTCTGGCTTAAGCCCTACGACTGGACCTACCTGCGAGGTGAGATTGATGAGAGCTTCCAGCTGGGAATTGATCCGACATGTTTCAATTCACTGTTTCGATCACAGCTGCCAGATATCGTGCTTTGCGCTCAGTTTTTCCCCTGCCCCCTTTTGGGCATGTTACTATCGGAGTAGTTTGTTTGGTATGAGAATTTGCGTGCCTAGTTCATTTCTGGGATATGGCCTGATTTGGATTGAAAAGGTCATCTGTTGGGCAATTAGCCCTGAAATGCCCATAATTGGGATGCAGCTTTTGCGCTGTTTCACTCTTCGCTATATTGAATTTTCGACCTGTCAGATTCTAATCTCTCCCAACTGAAGAGGGTTGATGCATTATTGTCCTGTCATGACACGGATAGCGTAAAAAAACAACTGATCTTGTCGCATCAATGTAGAAATTCTATTATTTTTCCTTCGGTTTTTGGATTTACTTTATTTTTCTCTGTTTGCTTCCTGTTCTGGCAGTTGAGGTGCCGGCGTCCTTTTCCTCTGTCACCATGGATTTCGCCACTGACATGGATATTGTAAGTGAAAGATTCCGCCCTCCTGAGAATTATTAAATTTAATCGTCAGATGCTCCTTTTGGCTTTTGCTACTACCAGATTCGTTGATAGAACGTGTGGATATGTTGGTACGTCGTACTTGTTGTTGTCAGTAGAAGGGTCATGCTGAGTATCTAGCACTGATCCATTATTAGCAATTGTGGTGTTCCTAGTTCCTCTGGATGTGGAGGAGAGTAGTTGTGGTGTTCCTTTTTCCTCTGGAATTTCATACTATGATGTAAACAACCATGTGAACAAGCAAGGTTGACCACGATAGTCTTGGCCAAATTGATGGTTGGACAAACAGTTGGTCTTTTCTTTTCATAATTGATGGGAATTGAAATTTGGACTGCGAAGCACTGCAGTTAGATGGCTTGTATGTGCATTGGGGGTTCAGATGAATGTTAAACGCTGGCATGTCTCATAGATAAGCTGTGTAGTGTTGCACCACACTGCCAGCTGAAATTTACTTTGCTTGGTGAACTTTTTGGTACTGCATCCTTGGTTTGGATTGGTCTGTCTGTTATGCCGTAGACTGCAATGTTGACTTATAAATTTGTGAACTCTTTGAATAATGCAGCAGAGAGAGCAACTGAAAGGCCTTCCAAGGAGTGAACTTGCTATTATCTGTTTGATGAATTCCAACCCTCCTATTCCTGATATATCTGATTCTTATCTGGACACTTTATGTGAGTGCTATATACATTTTCTAATGTTTTATTTCTTATCTTTGATCTTTTCTATTTTGTATTTGAATTATCTCTTATACCTACTTAGTTGCATAGCAGATACATTCATAAGTTTGTTAATTTAAGTATTAGAGTCTTTTGACTTGTTCATCCTGAAAGCTGAAATGGTAAAGACTTTCATAATGATATTTTGATGATAAGCTCTCTATGCTGTTTCTTGTCCACTTGGATCGCTACATACTGTAGCCATATACTAGCGTGCCATTTGTTTGGGCAGCTTACCATTAGGATTTGTTTAGAAAAGAAGATAGTTAATCTAAGACCATTCTTGTATTATCCTTTAAATGCTTAAATAGCTTTCTGAGTAATTCAACTAATTTTGACAGGAGGATTCTTTATTGCAGTGTCAAACTTTCTCACTGCTGGACCTTTTGGCAATATAATTAATCAGTCAAATCAGGCGCACTGTGTTCCATTTCAGAAAAACACAACAGTGGTGCTGACAAATGACCAGGTAAACCACCCTTATGCTGTGATTTGCTAAAGCAATGCTTTTCTTGTGAGGAGTTCTGTTGAGCAAGATGCGGTACTTGTCATCCTTGCTTGTAAGAGCATGCTTGTATATTTGGATGATCATCTGTTCAGCTAATTAAAAATTTTTGTTAGATAATGGGGAATGATATTTACTGGGAGTTTATAACACTTTGTGATCTCTGTTAAATCTGGTCATTTTGTGCCCTACTTTTGTCATGTCAAATTGGGTTTTCTTGACATGCATGAGAATGTGGTTTTCTTATGCCCGGGGGCTGTCTTACCCACCGCAGGTTGAGTGTCTTCCCCCCACATGCACGTCAAATTGCACATAATACGCCCATTAGCTCAATGGAACCCAATCCATTGTATGGTTTCTCCAGTGTGGATTCAGCTCCCAGAATAGTAACTGATGCTGATCAATTGGTATTGAACCTTAATGATGTATATACATGTTTTGAGATACAGCAAGACGAAAACTACTGTTGCATGAGCTCAAAGCTAACCCAATCTGGATCTTTGGTTTGGTGACCAGTAATTGTGATCCTCGGTTTCTGAAAAGAAACTGTGATGCTCTCTATAAACTTTTTGATGGAAAATACAGCTGGTGGAGGACCCTCTGTGCCTTTTATTAATATATAATAACCAAAGGAAAAGAAACTTATACTGTACAAGAGGGTGATGCTCTATATTTTGGAAAGAAATTGCGATGCTCTGTATTCCGGAAAGAAATTGTGATCCTTTGTTACACGAGTGCTAACATATTCTCTTTGGGCGTTCATCCTTGCTTCACCCCCAAATGGTTTTATGCAATAAGACACTATGGTTGGCTCCTCATGAGATATTTGCAATGCATCTTGTTTCTCAGTCTGCATATTCCATATGCTTAATGGTACAGTACAAGACCTGCTGAATGTGGTCACTAAGTGCAGCAATTTATTGTATTCTTGTAGAACGAGATCATCCTGATAAACTCTATAAGCTTCTCACATGTCAACATTCAATTTGTGCAGATATCGGCTGGGGTATGGTACATTGGTTACTTTCATGGCCTTGGACCTGCTCGTACACAATCAAAGATGGTATGCTTTACTTGATCTTGATCAGAGCATCTCCAAGAGACTCCCATAAAATTGGCCACGTAAACTTCTTTCTGAGAGCAACAACAACAACAACAACAACAACAACATAGCCTTTTGTCCCAAGCAGGTTGGGGTAGGCTAGAGATGAAACCCACAAGAAAGAAACAAAGACAAGAAAGCACAAAAGACAATGGACAAAAACGGGTTAGAGGTAAACAGAAAAGAGACAAAGAGGGTCACGGTTCAGGCACGCTGATTGCAAGTCTCCATGCGCTCCTATCCGCAGCTAACTTTTTGGAGATATTCCACTCCTTCAAGTCTCTCTTAACTGACTCATCCCAAGTCAAATTAGGTTGACCTCTACCTCTCTTTATATTATCGGGTCGTTTTAGAACCCCCCTATGCACCGGCTCCTCGGGAGGCCTCCGCTGAACATGTCCAAACCATCTCAACCGATGATGCACCAATTTCTCCTCAATTGGTGCCACCCCTACCTTGTCCCGGATATCTTCATTCCAGATACGATCCCTTCTTGTATGCCCTACCTTGCTGCACCAACTTCTTTCTGAGAGCAACCAAAAAATTATGAGGAGCAATTTTTCTTCCCTCCTCCAACAATCCTTCCCTAAAAGTGGATCAAAACACTTTTGATTGGGCCATATCAGCATTTGAGGCCACAAAAACATTAATTTGGAGCCCCAATTCTTCCCCTGTTTGCAGCTACAAATAAGGGGAGTTTAGGGGCTATGAAAAAACTGGGGGTGGTTCTGGGGTACTGTTGGAGATGTTTTTTTTTTGATTGAATCCCAATATTTTGATTTAAGAGAGTTTTATGGGACTCTCTTGGAGATGCTCTCATGACATGTCTATAGGTCTCTTGGTCTTATGCATAACTATCTTCTCATTTGGCATAAAAATGTGTTAAAATTTTGAATCTGTGATGGCTGAATTTTTACAGATTAGCCGTGGGAAAGCACGCTTGGTGAGCACTAGCATTTTTGTAAAAGGGTGTCCCGCATCAGCATTATGGGGACCGTACTGCAATCAAACAGTGGAAATGATAGGCTGTTCACAACCTTCAACATATAACAACTCAAGAAATCTTCTAGATTTGAGTGTTGAAAAGAGTACAAATCTGAATACTAGGGAGCACAGTAGGCGTACTAATATTCTATCACACAGGAACCATTTAGTAGAAAAGGATATTGGTTCCAACACTACAGTTTTTGGGAGAATGGAAAACTTGATCACTTGTGCCATTTCAAATGACTCGTTATGCCTTCGACAAGGCGACATGAAGTTCTACTTCTTGGATGTAGTCAGCCTAACATTGCAGTTTGAAATTATGGCTAAAAATGGCAGAGTTCAAGGGTTATCACTAATTTGTTACCTACGGTATAATGCCTTTCCTCAGAGAGATTTGCATGATTATTCAGGTGATATCAGCCATGATCCTTTGGTTGTGAAGTCACCAAGTATCGGACGGTGGTATATTGCTGTTGAGACTGTCAATAAAACACAAATGAATAACACGGCATCAGCACCTATGCTGGATACAGGATGTTTCTCACTGGAGTGGCAATTGACTAGATGCTCAAATGGAAAAGCCGGAACCAATTGCTCATGGGAGGCATATGGGCTCCAGGTAAGTGTTCAGTATTACTGTTACACAGTTATAGTTGATACAATATGTATTCTTTGCTCCTGAGTTCCGGAAGAGGGGCGTAGTCCGGAAGTTTTCAATATTTAGTCCAAATTTATACTAAATCTAAGGGTTGGATCCTAAAACCATGTTTCCATAGAGACCCTGTCCTGGTTGCATAATTGTTGCGATGCTATAATTAGTCAAGGGATTTATGAAGTGTTTACTTGGCCCACCATTGGTCGGTTTCTATTTGGGGTAGGAATTTGTTGAGCGAGTCACACTCCTTCAGAAGTTAATTGAAATGTTTTGTGTTGCGGTATATTATTTTCTTATAACAACTGAATCATCATAGGGTTCCCATTGGGGATAAATGAAACAAGATTAGTATGTGCTATCTGCATGCTCCACTAGAATGAACATTTATGGGATTAACAGATGTTAGAATTGTAAGTGTTCGTGTCTAACTGTAGAACTTTTGTCCTGACTAAAACTAAGCTAAAAGGAAGGAAAATTTACATCGACTTCACTGACATCTTTCAACACCGAATAGAGCATATAGATCTTGGGATCGTTTCGATGTTTCTAGTCACTTACTTAGGAGTATCGTATTCCCTCTGGCAGCGCCGTAGCTAAGATTTTACTTTAGGGTGGGCCAACCTGACATAATTTCCTAATACCACAATATAACATATCAAAATACAATAATGAACCTAATAAAATATCTTAAAAGAAGTTTAAACACCTAGAACAATTCATATTTGTACTCTATAATTCTATTTTTTCTATGTAAATAATCTATGAAAAC
>LAPY01003576.1:43213-53822 GCA_000970635.1 Eragrostis tef
TCCATGCTCTCCTATCCGCAGCTAACTCTTTGAGATATTTCACTCCTTCAAGTCTCTCTTAACCGACTCATCCCAAGTCAAATTAGGTCGACCTCTACCTCTCTTTATATTATCGGGTCGTTTTAGAACCCCCCTATGCACCGGCTCCTCGGGAGGCCTCCGCTGAACATGTCCAAACCATCTCAACCGATGATGCACCAATTTCTCCTCAATTGGTGCCACCCCTACCTTGTCCCGGATATCTTCATTCCAGATACGATCCCTTCTTGTATGCCCTACCTTGCTGCACCAACTTCTTTCTGAGAGCAACCAAAAAATTATGAGGAGCAATTTTTCTTCCCTCCTCCAACAATCCTTCCCTAAAAGTGGATCAAAACACTTTTGATTGGGCCATATCAGCATTTGAGGCCACAAAAACATTAATTTGGAGCCCCAATTCTTCCCCTGTTTGCAGCTACAAATAAGGGGAGTTTAGGGGCTATGAAAAAACTGGGGGTGGTTCTGGGGTACTGTTGGAGATGTTTTTTTTTTGATTGAATCCCAATATTTTGATTTAAGAGAGTTTTATGGGACTCTCTTGGAGATGCTCTCATGACATGTCTATAGGTCTCTTGGTCTTATGCATAACTATCTTCTCATTTGGCATAAAAATGTGTTAAAATTTTGAATCTGTGATGGCTGAATTTTTACAGATTAGCCGTGGGAAAGCACGCTTGGTGAGCACTAGCATTTTTGTAAAAGGGTGTCCCGCATCAGCATTATGGGGACCGTACTGCAATCAAACAGTGGAAATGATAGGCTGTTCACAACCTTCAACATATAACAACTCAAGAAATCTTCTAGATTTGAGTGTTGAAAAGAGTACAAATCTGAATACTAGGGAGCACAGTAGGCGTACTAATATTCTATCACAGCGGAACCATTTAGTACAAAAGGAAGTTGGTTCCAACACTACAGTTTTTGGAAGAATGGAAAACTTTATCACTTGTGCTATTTCAAATGACTCGTTATGCCTTCGGCAAGGCGACATGAAGTTCTACTTCTTGGATGTAGTCAGCCTAGCATTGCAGTTTGAAATTATGGCTAAAAATGGCAGAGTTCAAGGGTTATCACTAATTTGTTACCTACGGTATAATGCCTTTCCTCAGAGAGATTTGCATGATTATTCAGGTGATATCAGCCATGATCCTTTGGTTGTGAAGTCACCAAGTATCGGACGGTGGTATATTGCTGTTGAGACTGTCAATAAAACACAAATGAATAAGACGGCATCATCACCTATGCTGGACACAGGATGTTTCTCACTGGAGTGGCAATTGACTGGATGCTCAAACGGAAAAGCCGGAACCAATTGCTCATGGGAGGCATATGGGCTCCAGGTAAGTGTTCAGTATTACTGTTACACAGTTATAGTTGATACAATATGTATTCTTTGCACCTGAGTTCCGGAAGAGGGGCTTAGTCCAGAAATTTTCAATATTTTAGTCCAAATTTATACTAAATCTAAGGGCTGGATCCGAAAACCATGTTTCCTTAGAGACCCTGGCCTGGTTACATAATTGTTGCGATGCTATAATTAGTCAAGGGATTTATGAAATGTTTACTTGGCTCACTATTGGTCGGTTTCTCTTTGGGGTAGGAATTTGTTGAGCGAGTCACACTCCTTCAGAAGTTAATTGAAATGTTTTGTGTTGCGGTATATTATTTTCTTATAACAACTGAATCATCATAGGGTTCCCATTGGGGATAAATGAAACAAGATTAGTAAGTGGTACCTGCATGCTCCACTAGAATGAAATACTTATCAGTTAGCTATAACATTTATGGGATTAACAGATGTTAGAATTGTCAGTGTTCGTGTCTAACTGTAGAACTTTTGTCCTGACTAAAACCAAGCTAAAAGGAAGGAAAATTCACATCGACTTCACTGACATCTTTCAACACCGAATAGAGCATATAGATTTTCGGATCGTTTCATATGTTTCTAGTCACTCACTTAGGAGCATCGTATTACCACAATATAACATATGAAAATACAATAACGAACCTAATAAAATATCTTAAAGAAGTTTAAACACCTAGAACAATTCATATTTGTACTCTATAATTCTATTTTTTCTATGTAAATAATCTATGAAAACATAAATCATATATTTTCTCTATATATAAACCTTAGGAATAGAAATCTTAGGGTGAGCCAGCCCACCCCTCCACACAGCTAGCTACGCCACTGCCCTCCCTCTGGTAGAAAATGTGTGATGTTAACTTTTGTTGGTCTTCATGGTGGCAGTTTGACTTTGACCACTATTTTCTATTAGATATTGTTGCAAATCTAAATAAGGTATAATAGTATGGAAATACTTTTCAAATGCACGCATGAATATTCTGTTCCCGAACTAAATATTTTGAAAGTGTGGACACCAGCACTGGAGTTAAGCAGATCTCCCAGCCCTGTGTGTGCGGCGCACGAAGACATCAGCGGTAGACGATGATTTTTTGCGTCAACACAAAGCTCTGGATGGTCAAAGTTTTAAGAGGTTTACGTGATCTTGGTGAAAACGTGATAAATTGTTTTTATCAGAGTGCATAAATGAGTTGGCCTATGCAAACAATTGCTTCGTATTATCAGTTTGCAAAAAGTGCCAGAGTCTGTGTTAGGTTTGACTTTGATATAAAATTTAAGCATGATAAACAAAGGGTAAAGGGATCTTAAGGAACATTACATAATTCCCTTTAGTTTGTCACATGGATGTTGCAGTGTAAGCATTAATTATCAACTGATATATTGATATTATGCTGGCTTTCTTAATATTTAACTACTTCCTTAAAACATGTTTTCTACATGCAGAGAGTTCCCAAAAGAAGTCCATCCGTCCCTTTTGAGTCATATTATGTTCCTGCTGATGGTAGGACATCGCTGGAAGATAGCCACTTCCTTTTGGAGCAATTTTTAAGCAACTCATCCAATGAACAATTTGCATGGACATATTTCTTTTTGGATGTTCCTCAAGGTTCAGCTGGCGCACTTATCCATGTTCAGCTAAAGTCAGATAAAGAATTGAATTACGAGTTGTATTTGAAATATGGTGGTTTGCCGACAAATGAAAGTTGGGATTATTATGCAAGTAGGACAAGCAGCAGCAATGGTTCAATATTTTTCTCATTACAGAATTCCACGAATTCAGACATGGATCTATCTATTTTATATGCAAAGGAGGGAACTTGGTGCTTTGGGGTGAAGCATCCAAGTTACATTGCAAATTCTCAAACGTACATTTCTGTATCTCTTCAAGGATGCCATAGCAACTGTAACCAGAAAGGTGCATGTCATTCCTCAGTTGATGAAAGCGGACTGACATTTTATAGGTAATTCCTAAAGTTGATTTTGATCATCTAAATAGTTGTTATTTTTTGTACTCTGTAATACTTATGTTTGGCACGATACTTACAGTTACAGGCTAGTATGTCTCGTTTATTTTAACTTATTTTCCTCTTACAGCTTTTGCACCTGTGATCGTGATCATGGTGGGTTTGATTGCAGCAGTGAACTTGTTTCACCTAATGGTATCACTTCTTATATTTAATTTCAAAATTTTCATGGGCCAGTTACGGCATTACCTTTCCCATTGAAATGATAAACACAGTGCTTACTGATCTTTTATACTGTCAGTTATGGATTTAGTCCTTTTCAGCTCAAACTTAAAATGCCAGTTTCTGTGAGAAGTAAAAACACAGAAGTCCTAGTTAGGGAAATTTAAGGTCTCTGGCTAGTTTCCTTTTAGTTGAACTAATGTATGCGAGCAGCTTGTAGCTTCATAATGTGACGTGCTGTTAGGGGTCCATGTAATACAAACAAAAAGTCAGAGCCATAACCCTATGTCTGGCTGATTTGGGACCTCAACATTGCAATCATAGAGCAAACAAACAAAGTATATGTGATGTTGTCTTGTCCTTAACTGCCTGCACTGTGTTGGCATGGTTCTTCCACCGCTTGCTGTCCTTCAGCTAGTGCCATCCTTTTTTTAAGGGGAATACAGTAGGGAAGGCCTGGACTATTGTAAATATATGTACTTAAAATAGTTATGCACTCTGTACAAAGGGGGAAAACAAAACTGAACTAGAAGCACAAAGGAGCACAGTAGGGTAGGCTTAAAGTTGTTGGTGTGGTGCCACCACCCTTCAATGGATGTTTATGCCCATGGAGTTCTATAACTATAGCAGGAGTGCTAATGAAATGCATTAATATAACAGGTAGATTTAAGTTCGTGATGCATTATTCTCTTGGCTAAAGTGTACTTGTTTAATTATTTGAGTCTTCGTACGATGACACCACACAATTGAATATCCATTTTTTTTATATCAATGTGATTGGAGTTCCATGTCCGACTTCGTTAATTTTGGTTGCGATTATAGGAGAACGCAGTACCTATTTTGTGCAATAAAATAATTATTTCGCGACCAGTTTCTGCATACCTTTTATGGTTATGCAGCAAAATTACTGTCTAATGTGCTCCTGATCTATGAATAGGGCACATCTGGCAGTCTGTCTTTCTGATTGCATCGAATGCTGCAGCAATTTTCCCTGCCTTTTGGGCCCTCCGGCAAAAGGTATGTTTTCTCCCATCTAATGTTGTGACAACCTGAAACATGAAAACCCGATATTTAGGTCCTCATATTTGTAGAGGTGGGCCTACTGAAGTCCAAAAATATCTTTGACTCGGCTGACATGGTTCCCACATCACACATTGCTGGCATTTCTGTGGCACTTGTTCTCATCTCTTTAGTCCAAATTGCTGTCATGCCATCATCTATGTGGTTTTGGAACCTTTGTTCCAACTTGAATAGCATGCATATTTAGTGCCTCGGGTGCAATTCCCAATTCTGTAGGTAGAACATTAGGAGTCTGCAACTCCATAGGGTCCCATTGATGCAAGTCCCACTCTGAGCCTCATTTTGAATCCCTATCGAGATAGAATTCGGTGGATTCCTGACCGTAATCCTGGATCCACTTTGATTGAACTTGAACTTCTATCATAGTCTATCGATTCTACTCAATTTCGATGTTTAATCTTTTAAATTATTATCATGACATCTGACATATCAATTAATATTTTCGTTGATAATGCTACATCCATAATGTTGATAATTTTTTTGGCAACATCTCTAAGCAACTCATTGTGATAACAAATTGATTTATTGTAATGTGGTAAGATGTATGTAGTCATCTACAAATGTGGTCATCAACACAGTACTTTGACCACTAATTATTCTATGAAATATATGTAAAGTACAGCAAAGTTGTACACTTTTTCAAAAGTTTAACCGATATATCAAAAAGATATTGATCAAAATTTGAATATGTTGACTACACACAATTTTATCAAAGGGCTTCTTTTGTACGGAGTACTCTAATTAGTAAAGGTTTTTGTAACACACTAGATTCCATAGATCAATACAGCATGACTACCATGAACTGCCCCTAGTTCAATACACAAAACTAAGTAGTGTTTCTAGTTGGAATCTATTCCTAAGATCTATCACTGTCTAATATTGATGAAGATAATCTTGCACTCAGCTGGCTTTGATATGCCTTTTCCTAATTTGCAATGGACTAAAAACACAGTATGTACCCCAAAAAGAAGCTAAAATTAGTTTTAATTTGGTATAGAATGCAATAGATCCGTTTCGAACAGATACTGAGTACTGACTATTTTTATTCTCTTGCAACCAAGGCATTTGCAGAATGGATTCTTTACACGTCCAGTGGAATTTCTAGTGCGTTATACCATTCATGTGATGTGGGAACCTGGTGCATACTATCGTTCCGTGTATTACAGGTAAGGTACTCAGCACACACTTGTTTACTGCTAGTGCTAGTGCAAATGTTGCTTGACATGATAGTCAAATTTTTGCAAATGATAAGGCATGTATCTAATTTTAGTGATATTTTCTCTTTGGTGCTCATTAATCTTCTGTCTCTTCGCCATTTATTAATAAACATGCAAACCATTTTCGTCTCATGTTCCTGACACATTAACAACACATCATGCAACTATGGTCAATTTGCTACTACCCTCGGTTTCGTACGCTTTTTAATCCTATTACCAACCAAAAAACTCCTGTTAAAAGAGATGGAATGTGAAATTGTGGAAGAAACACATTCATTCATGAAAATCTAGAGATCTATGTTCCTTGTACACATTAAGCCATGACCCATTGATCATCATACTTTATGGATCCAGTTTTTGGATTTCTGGCTTTCCTTCATGGCTGTTGTGGGTACTTTCATATATATGGCCACAATTGATGAAGCTTCAAAGCGCGCAATGCATACTGCTGTGTTTATACTGACAGCTCTTTTAGCTGCAACCGGTGCTACGAGGTACGTAGAGTCCTGATTATCCTCCCTTCAAAAATGTTAGTGAATGTTGGGTGTATGATTGAGTTGTTGTCTCAGATCTGCGAATATTGGAATTGTCATTGCGATTGGTTCTCTTGGCCTGCTTATGGGTTGGCTATTGGAATTCTCTACAGCACGAAGATTTATATGCTGGTCATGGAGAGCAAACCTCAATGTTCCTCAAAGGTAAAAGGACTTATTCACGTCGTGATCTAGAAATCAATAGCTCATTGTTCACATGCACGTGTTATGGTTTTTGATGCTTATAATGCCACCTCTGTGCCCAAGGTTATGATGATCACTTTGGTGAGTTTGGCACATTTCTCATCATGTTATTTGTTCTTTCAGATGGCCAGACTTTAGGGCACTGTTCCAAAAGACCCTGGAGATCTTGAACAAACGATTCCATTGGTTATATTTGCTTTTGGGTTTCATCGCATTATCTTTTGCAGCCACAAGCTGGAAACTAGAATCAAATAGCAGCTACTGGATTTGGCACAGGTGTGAAATCATCACCTTCCCTTCATAACTTTAAGTTGGAACATCTGTTGCTCGTGTAGCTAGCTTTTGTCATGATCACTGTGTTTGTTTCATGTGGTTGCTTATGATTCTCTAATGCTGTATCTCATAGCTTATCATTACCATCACTACTAAATGGCAACTATTTTTTTTTCTTCTCTTGCAGTCTGTGGCACATAACTATATATACTTCTTCATTTTTCTTCCTGTGCTCAATGCGTGTCAACACAATGAATCACAGTGCGGAGCCAAACTATGAGTTAACGAGGCAAGACTCCTTGCCAAGATCAGAGTCAAGAGAGACCTCTAGCTAAGGAAGAGAGATGAGACAATGGTATATTTTTTTTTTCAGCTTCCTAGTAGCGATTGGAACATCTGTGTGCAATGGGTTCCTACAGGATTTGGCCGAGTTGGATGGCGGCGTCTTCACTAGAATGGTTCGCACATGCAGGCCTCTTTTTGTGTAGGTATATGGCCTCGGTGCAGATCAAGGCATAATCATACGTATACAAAAAATGTACAAGAGGGATTTGGGAAATAATAATTGCGCTCAGCTGCATCTCATGATAATTGTAAATAGCTTGGTGCAGAGAAAATATCTGTTTGGGGGATATTCGGTGAGAGGATTTGTAACTTTGTAAATGAAATAGGCAAACCGTGTAGTGTCTGTTTAGTGAAATAACAAAGTCTTTTTCGAAAGCCAGTGAAATAACAAAGTCAGTAACGACAATTACGCATGGGGCAGTTTCCACTTGACGAACAACCTGTGCATGTGGTTTAGTCCGCTGTAAATGGTGGTCCTGGAACGGTCGTGTGATCAAGGCGCGAGTCGGGACAGGCACACGGGAACCAGCGGAGCGAATTGGCCGGCAGCCAGGAGAGCATGTACTCGGCTAGATCATCGTGCAGCAGAGGCTCGATTATGTGCGGTCTTTGCTTGCTCCCCTTTGCGTCCCGTGTGCGTTGCGGCGTCCATGATTTTCCCTCTCCAAGGATTTGCTCCGCAAAGAACTGAACTGGTCGCAGGTTCGGTGTCCGAGTCAGGTTCGTAGTTCACACTCTGGATTAGAGGGGAATGCAGTTTACTCGGACCTAATAAATCACGAGGAAACTAATTTGCTGGTATCTTGTTGGCATTGTTGTATCTTTTCATGTATAAAATTACGGTTAATGCTTTACAATCAAATTTAGTTTCTTGGATATACTATTTTGGCTCCTGAAAGCAATGTAGACCTCTATAATGGTTCCACTGGGAAGGGGAAGCAAGATGACTGCAACTGTGAGCACCCTGGCTCCATAGATTGTGTCAGGTCTCAAGTCGAAAAGAAAAGGTCGGAACTGAAGCTCCAACTGGATTAACATTTTCTGAAATGGGACTTGATTGCATGGGTGAGAAAGTAGCATTAACATGGACCAAGGATGAAGAGATAAAGTTTTACACCACTGTCCAGGAGAACCTGTCTTCATCCAAGCTGTTGGACAAGCTCCTTGCTGTCTTTCATTCCAAAAGCAAGGTAGACATTGTGAGCTACTATTACAATGTATACAAAGTCCGTCAAAGAGCTCACCAGAATCGGTTCGCTCCTGATTGTGCTGATAGCGATGATGATTCCACACCCCTACTTCTTACAACTTCGTCGTGGTGGCCGTCATGAGTGTACCTCGAGGGCTGCTGCTTTCTCCAGGGTACAGGAGAAACTTAGGTTTATTCGATTGTCCTGCTTTGGTAGCTCCAGATCAGCTGCTTCCTATGGAGCTGAAGTGGGCGTTGTTTGTATGATAATTGGATATGATAGTCTTCAGTTAGTGTTCTCATTGCGACTTGGTTTGATACTTTCTCTATCTATGAATCTTGTGGTTTATTATCCGTTTCTTGACTGTACCTTAATGTGGTGTGTTGACATTGAGACTATCTTAAGGCAGGCCTTTTTTCAAAGCATTTTTCAAGATTCTCGGATGAATGTGAGTGGCGGAGCCTCTGGGGGGGGCAGCAGGGGCCGTGGCCCCTCCTAACGTGGGAGCAAAAATTTTTTAGTCGGGCTTCTTTACTAGATAACGCTTAAGCTAATCAATTGTTGCATGGGCTTAAGGCGCGCTAACGTCTATGCATTGCATTAACGATTGAGATCGATCACGTATCACGGCAACTGCACGTATTAGTGCTGCCCTGCCACCACCGCTCGCTGCAACGCACATCTGCAGCCCGGCACTCGGCCACACGACGCCGGCGGCAGCCTGGCATGCGACAGCGCAGTCCCGGCGACAAGCCAAGGGACGCAGAGATCCGTTGATCATTGAGATTGTTCTTGCGCTGCTGCCTTCTGCTACTTAGTGCTAACAACCAAGGCAAGGTAAGACTCTTCTTGAACTATTGAATTTCTTGATTCCATTAAATTTGATCCATGTAGCTCTTGCCGAATGCCGATGCTATGCTAACTAATATACAATTTCGATTAATCATGACTAAACGTAAGCTGAAGACATTGGAATCCTTTTACAACAAAGATATTGGAATCCCTCATGTAACGAGACTAAAAAAGAATTGTGCTGCAAATATTTGTTTCATACATATATAACGAGAAAATTGTGTTATATATAGTCAACCTACTATCGTTGTTGACAATCTATGTTACTATATGTTGATCTTTTTTTGGACCCCCCCTATGTAGAATTACTAGCTCCGCCCTTGAATGTGATAAAAGTTTAGGTTGATTTTTTTTAGACAAAGAAGTTTAGGTTGATACGGTTACAATTAATTAAATGGTGTGCAGAGTGCCAAGTCAAGGCAGAAAGTCGAGAAGATGCTTTTTGTAGGATATGACCTTTTTCTTTTTGCGAGGATATGACACTGTTTGTTGTAGTTGATTCAGCTCTCCAGTACTTCCCTGTGTAACACTGAATCTGGACGTGTTCATTCTTTTTCGGCAATTTTGTCTGGGGGACACCCCTCGTTTCTGGCTTTGTCTCCAACACACCGCCTGGGCTGGTTTTGGTTGCCGGACACTGTGAGAACGGGATTTTGTCCCACACACACCGCCACCAATTAAAAAGACTTTTTTACCGTCAGCAGGGGTGAACAGGCATGGGAAAAGACTTCGCTGCCCCTGACAGGCAAACGACTGTTCCTGGTCGAGCCGGACCAAGTCGACGCGCCCTCCCCAACCCTAGCCTGACCCCGACTCAGTCCTCATCCCTTTCGCTGCCGCCACACCCTTTTCCTCCCTCTCTGGCGATTCTGCTGCTCTTGCTCCCCACTTGTCTTCCCCGCGGAAATCTCCATCCCCATCCATGGCTTCTCCTTCTTGCGCGTCATCTCGAGCCCGCACCAGATCGACAAGCCGCCGGGCTATACCAGAACCATTGACACTTGTTGAGTGCCCGCTCCATCCAGATCGAACGGTGGTGAGGCTGATTGCTGACACTCCATAGAATCGGGGGAAGATTTTCTACAGGTGCATGAAGAATGCTAGGGTACGACGCTCTCTGATATTTTTTTTTTGGAGTTGGACGCTGTCTGCATTTGGTTTTTCCCGTTGCCTTGTTTCTTGTGTTCTCTGTTTTTGAACATGACGGACGTTCTTTTGTTCAAGATTTTTTCAGACTCCTCAAGCTTGCTCTTTTTTCAAATAGAGGAACGAGTACATCGAGTACTTGGTGGACGGTGGATTCCTAGAGGAACCAGAGGAACCA
>LAPY01003578.1:24822-35446 GCA_000970635.1 Eragrostis tef
TCCCTCGGGCAGCGAGCCCAGGTTCGATGCCCTGCCGATGCACCAAGAGTCATTTGTTCTTGGCTCACCTCCTTGATCTGGCCTGTGTGTGCACCGGTGAGGTCCGGCCTAAGTAGGCTTTGGTGGACCTCTTCTTCTTAATGAAAATTCAAGGGGGCTCATTGTTTTCATCACAAATTACAGAGCATCCCTAGATGCAACAAAACTTTACAAATTTCAGATGAACATGAATTGGCATTTAGGAGGAAACTATGTCCATCATGAACATATAAGATAATAAAGCACAAGGTAAGGTTTGTACCTTGCAACAGGAGGATGCATATATCTTTCTGTTAGGGAAACAACTTATCAATCACGAGCACAATAAAAAAGGTGCTTATTTTTAGAAGACGAATGTTCAAGAAATCTAGCATTTTGGACCTATTTTCATCCCTGACACTTTCTGGAAATCTCCAATATTGATTTCCCTTTCCAACAATCTATATGATGCATTCATCTTCTGAGTCATCCTTTAAAATGTACGGAAGCAGGAAAAATGTCAAATTTGGAGTTTGCGTGACCCCTAAATCAGCCATATATTTTCAAACGTCAAATTCTGACTTGTCTAACAATAAACAGCTCAGTTACATAACAAGAATTCAGGTTTCACACAAAAAAAATTGAATTGCTTAGGCAGCCATAAATCATGAAGTTACAAACAATGTGCTGGTAATAACAGCACTATGAAATTTGTTTAGTTTTAAGTGCAGGATGAAATACTGTTTCTTATCCGACAAAGATTATCCTCTATCCGACAACGGGTTGCTATTCTCGGTCCAATGTCAGAAAGAGCTATTGTTTCTGGACTAAAAACAAAATGAAAGTAATGTTCCAAATAACAAGCAGGAGGCCTTGGTTACAAGTTCATTTCACCTCAACTTGAATTGAAGTGTCCTCTGGTCTGCCCCACCTTGGTATCTGACAAAGTAATGGTCCATTCTATAGAAGGAAAATATTGCTCAAGACAGTGGCGGACCCAGAAACTGTTGGCTGGGCATAGTCTTTCTACATGTTACCCATCTGTGAGGTTCCAAACCAGCCTGAGAGATTTCCAATCCATGCTTCGTAACATGCTCAATGAAACTGGAAAATAGCATAGTTATCTCTTAATCCTGATAAGCACCAGGCAAACAAAAAGGTAAACAAGAAATGCTCGCTTCTCTCCTCTGGATCCTCATCCCAGATGAAAATGTAGTCATGTTTGGCAACATCGGGCTGCAAAACTCGTTTTGGATACAACCTTAGATAAACAAGTTAACTGAATAATTAGAATTCTAGTGTCAATAATTCCAACGAAAAAGGTGACAAAAATATCAGTGAATAAAAGAAAAAACCTACCATTTAGTCTGCTTCGTGACACTTACATGGATGATGGATGGCTCTTTTTGGACAACACAAATTTGTCCCATTCAGTTCGACCATCATAGTGGAACAACATAATGGTGAACTTATCTGACAATTATACAAGAAACTTACTTCGAACAACATACACGGTCGACACAGTATAAATTAGATTTACAATGTCTTTACCTTGTCAGTCAAACTGGATTACTAAAAAATCATAGAGGTGAATCAGTCAAGTACATTAGGAAAATATGCCTCTTTTCTGTTTATAAAAATCAATGGATTCATAGGACAATATGAAACTACAACGAAGATCACATAAAGAACCATACTATGCAGATAACACTGATACCGTATCTAAAAGATGGCAATCAAAATGGACAAACACAGTGTCATCTTAGCTTTTATTCCCAGAAAAAGAATAGGGATAAAAAAGTAACTCGTATTGTCAAGTAATTAAACAAGCAGTTATTTTGATATATCTTAGAGTAACCTGCAATGAAGATCACCTAAAGAATTAAATTAGATGAGCAATTTCATTGATCAGGATAGTGAAGGTGAAAGGTATGAAGATGAAACAAAAGCGTTCATAGGAATTTGATCGAGCACCTGGCATGCTCCACTTCTCACCTCTTTGCTTGAACCGGGATCGTCGCCGGCCTGGCGGGTCTCGCCGGTCGCACGTGAACGACACCGAGGCAGCTACATGTGCAGGTCCTCCCCGAGGCATCCCGCTTCCTGATCGCATCACAGGAGCAGCGCATGAATGAAAGAGGAATCACAACGATCACAGGGGTAGCGCATAGGACTACATTATTTCTTCAGCTCATGTTCTTGAAGATTACAGCAGGCAAAACCATCATCACCAGGAAACGATCAAAGAAGATCAAGGCCAAAAGAATTGGCAAGATTCACGCGACCACAAACACAGTGCGTCAGGCGACGAAGATCGCGGCAGAGACATGACCAACCTGCAAGAAGAAGGCGACTGCCGAGAGTTGAAGATCGGATCGCAACTACAGCCCGGGCAAGAAGAAGATGCCGGGGATAACACCATGCTCGCCCTCACTGGATCCACGATCTTCGTGCCCAGAGGAAACAACACCACGCCCGCCCTCAAACACGGTGCTCGATCGAACAGAAAGAAGGAAAAAAGGAAAAGGAAAGCACTACACTACACAAGGAAACAACGATGCTATACAAGGAAAGAACGGTCGATTAGAAACGCGGTGCTCGCGTGAATCAAGTGGACGGGTGCTGCGGGGGTAGGAAAATGGCGTGGTAAAAAAAATCAAGATTACACACGACGAAACATTCCATACAAAGAAATCGGTAGTTCATGTCACCCGTAACCATGTCACCGTGTCACCATCACCAGAGGTGATTCCACAATTCTAGGCCCACAGATTCCAAATCTAAAGGTGGGAGGTATGTAAATCAAAGGTGGGTATAGAAGAGGGTACACAAAATTTAGATAGAGGGTCATTGATCGCATAACTCGTGCTTTATTAGTTTATTAGATAAATGGGAGTGCTGTTGTCTGCATTAAAAGTGTAATGCATCCATCTGTTCGATGCAAACCTCAATAACAATAATAATAATAATAATAATATTTGTCTTCTGTTGCCTCGTGGCTACTCAGTGCTGAGTTCCTACTCCCTGCAAACATATTGTATACAATAGACGACTGACCATTAATTAGTTGGTCACTCCGTACGTTCTCCAGTGTTCGTCAACATCATATCCATCATGGCACATGAACGAAGAAACCAAATTCTAATCTAACTATCCGATTTGCCCATGCTTTGCTACGGCTTTTAATTTACATAAACCACTTATTAATTCTAAAAAATATAAAACTTCAGTTTTCACTAGTATGTATTACCGTGTAGCTACAGTAGCCCGGCTACATTGCCCTGCCGCTACAGTGCTATGGTGCTACATTACCGCAAACAAATGGGCCCGGCCCACGGGCCATACACTGGTCGATTTTCTTTTTGAGCCAGAATATACATTCTGGATGTCACAAAATTACAAAGAGCATTCTCTTCAAAAAAAAAACAAAATTACAAAGAGCAGCCGATTTGATGATTAGTTATCCTTGGATGAAAAATAAGATATTAATATATCTACTGGCTAGTTGGGAAGATACTAAGATATTATATCTATTGGCTTGGAGGATATGTGGTAACGTGGGAATCATATAACCTGGCTATTGTAAGGCTCACGAGTGGCACGTTGATTCTTGCGAGACAATCTGCAATGATTCCTGCCAATTTTTTAAGTAGGAAGAGCGTGAAGGAACCATCTGCATAGTTGGCGCAGAACGGGCTCCACAAATAGTACATAAAGACGCGAGCAAAGGACTACAGGAGTAGTAGTACATGGAAACGCACCTTCCCACGGTTTCAGCAGGCAAATTAAAAAAGAGAGACTGCAGACATGGACGGGAAACGCCCCCCTTCCCAGGCATCGATCGCACGCGCCGCCAGATAAATAATCTAACAAAAACATCTGGCCGCATCCTCACGTATCAAATCCGCTAATTTTCAGGCAATTGAAAATAGGAGGATCTTTCAGTCGACGTCCAAAGCCGTTTGAATAAGATTCAGCGGCTGCCGTTGTCTTTAGCTGTATGTTGCCGATGTTTATCGGGCGGCCGATCAGAATGCACGAACGGAGCTACAGATCGAATGGTCCAACCATCGACTAAAACCAAAGCCGTTTTTCAGTCGCCTGTATAGAAGCAAATACATCAAAAGAATCAATCCCGGCCACCCTCGATCTCAACTCCTCCATCTGCACGGCCATGCAACGAAATCCAAGGTAGGACATCAGGCGCAACCTATTCCAGGATTCGTTTCTATCTATAGCCTTGAGTGGTTATGCAAATCTTTGATTTGTATTTATATTGGTAGTTGAGCAGGTCCGATCCTGCCGCTTCTGCTCCGTTTTCCTCTAGCCCTGATTGTTGGAATCCCCGGATCGATCTCCACCTTCGTGTCGACGCCCTGTCGGTCGAGGTTCTCTCCCCATGGCCGAATCGGCGAATCCAATCTGGAATCGTACCTGCCAGGTGGCGGCTCTCCAGGTCGACCACACCTGCGGCCTCATGGCTACCCAGATCTTCGATGGCTTTCTCGCGTTCGCCGGCATAGGACGTGTCCAGTTGGGTTCGAACCACCGGTGAATATCCGTGGCTGTGATGTGTCTTGCCATGGGGTGATAGGCTTTCAGGCTCAACCAGACTTGCTGGCAGGCAGCCTGGACGGAATAGAGGATTGCTCACTAAAAAGGGGAAGAATTACTGTGGTAAAGTTTCACCTATACAATGCTATCATCAGTCCCTTGCTTGCTGCATTTTGTATTTTGTAGTCTTTGATTAGAAGTAACGGTTAGATGCTTTGATCCATCAATCTACAGAAATTAGAAAGAAAAAACGCAAGGAAGCAAGTTGTAAGCTCAACAACGATTAGAATACATCCCTAAAAAAACCACGATTAGAATACAGCAAAAAAAATGAAGCAATTTGGAGGCCAATCCATTATTTGGTATAGCTCTGCATGAGCATCGTGAGCAGATTAGCACTCTGGCATGCATGCAAGCAGCTGGAGGCCGGACTACGTACGGGTGAGATAATACCTCACTTACAACTAATCCTTTTGCACTACGTGAGTCACATGCATGTGATGTTTGTGTTGAATTCTTGCTATCCAAACAATCAGCCAAGAGAGCCTTCTTAAGCACGGATAAAATCTAACATGCATGTTGTAGGTAGCAATTAAAAGTGTCCAGAAATAGTCACAACGTTCAATTTGCCAAGCTAAGACGAATGGACATTCTACCAGTTGCATTTGCAAACATTTTTTAGATCCACAATATTATATAGATGCAGCCTGTGGACTTATGGATTTAATATATGTGATCATTTTGCTTATATATCTAAGTGGTTAATGTTAAATAGTCCCTAAAATTATTGGGTCTGTGATAGCGTTGAATTAGTGGTTAATGTCCAGCCGTATTGTATTATCTAAAAACATGATATGCCCAAACAAAAAGGACTATAAGTGGGATGTAGCGAGACGGCTATGAAGAACTGTCCTAGATTTTTAATCTAAAAAAGGTATGCTACATTGTAAATATTAAAACTTTAACTTCATGCTTTTGATTTTTATCCTTTGATATGTACCTTTTTTCACAAAATTCCACTCTTCATGTGTCTTCTAAAATTATAGCTAGCCCGTGCAACTGCACGGATTGATAGGCTAGTATACTACTAACCCATAGCCCTCCACAGTAAACACCGGTTCCACTACCGGTTTAATCGCGTCGTAAATGAACACGCATACTTGGCGCCCCCCACCTTATGGAGGTTAATGAAACACGCATACTATTTAACTAATCAGCGCAAAATCGAGCTTTTCATCTTCTTTCAGAAACTGTTGAGTTAATCGTCGGACCAAATTGATTCCAGATAATGCACAGTGAACTCGATCAATTATATGCTACATCCACATGTATGACGAACTGAATATGTTGCACTGACCCGCAGGACTTCGAGGAGGATGACGCTTTCTCTATCAGGCGCAACAACTCGAGTATGAGATATTTGTCTTCCCATTTCACCAGTTCTTATCGACTCGAACAAAAGCTGCTCTATCAGGCAAAAGATAGGCATGATGGAGAGTCGCAGAGAGAGAGAGAGAGAATCATGTATCGGCATTGCAATCCTCTTATATATAGGGATAGTATGTCACGAGCTCGTGCAGTGTCATGCATTAGAGCATTCTTTATCATATTTTTAGTTTTACATGATACCTTGTTTGGGCTGCACGGCAGCAGGCCTATTAGCAACAGAAAAGTATTTTATTTTTTTATTGAGTTTTGCATCACAGATGGATGCACTTCAATTCCTTAACGTGGGCAGCAGCATTCCCATTTAATTTCACCACGACTATCACGACCACGTATCTTGCAGTAGGCGCGCTCGTCTCTGCAAATAGTAGTGCGGCACTGGTGATTCAAACTCTGACGACCTTTGTAGGGGTGGCACCTCCAGCGTAGCGGTGGCAGTGGCGGTGGCAAGGGCCAACTGTCGCTGGGCTTGCGGCCTGCAAATGTTCAACACGCAATGGAAATCAAACAACAAGATTTGTTGGTTGACAATATGATGCGAACGTGCCTGAAGAAAAAATAATTTGGATCAAGTAAAGTAGATGTGTACGTTTACAGCGCCGTGCAGCTTGGCAGGATGAGAACGTAGACAGCATAACTGTAGCGACCAAAAACAATGCAGCTGTCAAGGCTAGCATCCTCCTGTTATTACCGACAAGTGCCATGAGGAATACTAGCTCGTTTCTTTTTCTGAGGGGAGGATTGCTTATGCCTGTGTCGCAGAACTATACGTTCCTGTGCACAGGTACTTGTATAGATGCAGGTCCACTCTCAACATACTATGTGTCATTTAGAATTTACGGCGACTTCCATTTATACTTCGCCATTGTTTCGATATCTAAGGACCATGGGCATGGTATCTTCCTCCATAGGCAATTTCGAGGATACTACTCAGTCCTGGGTACAGATATAGCCTCAGAATTTATTACAGATGTACCACTAGAATCTCTTCTACATATAAATACCTTCTTATATATTCCAATAAATATGAGGGTATCCAACCAGGCCCCAAGTATAGTTGTATTTCCCAGAATTTATATCTCACTACGAGGAGGATACCCTAGCATTTATTATTTTTGTGTCTCAATATTAGGAACTGGTATCCCTCTTTTTATCTCTTTAGCATATCTGACAATCCAAAGGAATCATAAGTGTATCATCCTATAGTTTATACATTTGTTATCTACACACTTGATATCTCAAGGGTTGCATGGATATCTTTAGACACTCGAATAAATATGTGAATATCATCTGAGCATTGTGTGGTAATGTGTATAGATTTGCCCATACTAACTTTGCTTTATGTTGCATCTGTCGCTGATACATGCTTCGTCTACACGATTTGAAATTGTGTTGCCAATTAAACACATTGACGCTTCCATGTCGTTCCACATTCAAAGGAAAAAAAAAAGCTCTTTCATCTCATTCGCAGCGCTAACTCCTCGAGCAGCATCGCAACGCCCCCCCTTCGAATGTTGTAGAGGATAGCAATGATGTTAGCTAGCTGAATTCGTAGCTATCGTCTATGTCCTACAGCTGGGGAGAGACCCCCGGTTAACAATTTTCTTATCATCCGCGTGTATATGGAATCTTACGTACCTCATCTATTTGTCACTGTAGATATGAATTCACATCTCTTTTTATCATTTTCCATCACAGTTAGTCGCAACCTCGCTACAGAGGGCAACGACGATTGACACGTTGATTCGTGCGAGACAAGCGCAGCTGCTGCTACTGCCAAAATTGTTTTAGTTAGGAAGAGTGACGGGTCCATCTGCATGTTCGATGCGGAACGAGCTCCACTAAAGACACAAGCAAAGTAAGTAGTACAGGAATAGTACAAGGAACACGCCCTTCCGAGGCAGAGAAAAGCTTCCGCTCCCCACGGTTTCAGCGTGCGAAGAGGACCGGAAACATGGACAGGAAACGCCCCTCTTCCCCACGCAGAGATCGCACGCGCCGCCAGATAGATAATACTAGTATTTCGTCACTGCCCCGCCACGCTCGAGGACGATCCACATGCGCGGAGATGCCGCCTGCCGGTTCCCAACAAATGGTCACGCCAACCACGCGGGCAGCTAGTGCCAACACCGGACGGACTGATACCGTCAAAACTCTGGCGAGCGCGTGGGTGGCTAGCTAGTTTTTGCTGTATTTGTGGTCGATGGAGATGGCTGCTCGGGGGGCGTCGCTGCTGGCCGCGGCGCTGCTGCTGCTGCTCGCGTTGGGCGCCGGCGCGGCGGAGAAGAAGAAATGGGTGGGCGGGCTGAGGCGGGCGTCGTTCCCGGAGGGGTTCGTGTTTGGGACGGCGACGGCGGCGTACCAGGTCGAGGGCGCGGCGGCATCCGGCGGACGCGGGCCGTCCATCTGGGACGAGTTCGTGCACACCCCAGGTACAGTGCTCAGTGCTCCCGCGTCGATCTACACCTCATCGATCTGGGACGAGTTCGTCCAGCTTAAGTAGCATTGCTTCCCAACTGGCACGCCCGAGTTGATATAGCTGTGACTAAACAGTGAGAATACTTACGGATATGCGTCCGTGACTAAACATGTGTTCGATCGATTGGTGCCGTAGTTGTGGACATGATTTTCCATTTGATTATTGATTGACGTTAGGACAGCTCAATTACTGCAAATTCGCATTAATCCTACCCTGTTGTCCTAACGCCAACGAAAAGAAGAACAGAGGAGTACCCTGATTAGTGCATTTTTTTTTTGCAGGACAAGACGTAGTATATATGTGTTGTGTGAGTACCGTACTAACTAATTATGTACCATATAATGTCTTAAGAATGATCATTATCTGTGAATCATTATACCCGAAAAAACTTTGCTGCTGCGGAATGGTCTTTTTTCTTTTCTTCTAAACATGAGCCGTGAAACTCAGGAATGGTTCTCTGATATCTGCTCCCAAAATTGAAATTCCTGTACTAATTAACATTCTCTATTACTACGTGATGTAATGTGCAGGAAACATAGCTGGAAATCAAACTGCAGACGTTGCAGTGGACCAATACCATCGCTACAAGGTCTGTATGTGACTACGAGAAGTAAATAAATCGCTTGTATTTTTCAGATGGAACCTGAGGTATAATAAGAACGTTTGTTTGCCTTGTCCTGTATTTAGTGTACCCTTTTTTTCTTCTTATTCTTCTGCAGGCAGATGTCGATCTCATGAAAAGATTGAATTTCGATGCCTACCGGTTTTCAATCTCGTGGTCCAGGATCTTCCCAGGCACACAACTCTGACTTAGTTTGTGACATGGTATTAGTATGCGAGCACAAGTTTTTCTAGCTTATCCGTCATTGGTTTATGCAGATGGCGAGGGAAGAGTCAATCAAGAAGGTGTAGCCTATTACAACAATCTGATAAACTACCTGCTCCAGAAAGGTACTACTGTAAGATTAGCTGGAAGAGAGAAATTGTACATCTAAGACTTCCAGTAGATCCTGTATACACTGATGTCTAGCTAAATGGCTCCTTGAAAATTGAGCAGGCATTACTCCTTATGTCAACCTTTACCACGCTGATCTTCCTCTTGCACTTCAAAAGAAATATGGAGGGTGGTTAAACGCAAAGATGGCGTAAGTTAACCTAAAGTTAAAGTCTTGCACTTTCCATGTCGTAATACGGATACAATTGTCCTACATATTCTTTAAGAAGAAATTAAGATGCATCCTCTTGAAACAAATATATGTTTAACTAGCGAAATGGAATGTTTTGAGAAATTTAGCTAATTTTACCATGTGAAAGCTCTGTGGCCACAAGTTATGGAGGGATAAACAATATATTTACATAGCTCTATACAATTGTTTTTCAGTGAACTGTTTTCAGACTATTCTGACTTCTGTTTTAAGACCTTTGGTGATCGTGTAAAGCATTGGTTTACATTCAATGAGCCAAGGATAGTAGCGCTACTTGGTTATGATGGAGGATCGATTCCTCCTCAAAGGTGCACCAAATGTGCTGCCGGTGGAAACTCAGCAACAGAACCTTATATTGTCGCTCATAATTTTCTATTGTCACATGCTGCTGCAGTTGCAAGATACCGCACGAAGTATCAGGTATTTTCTATTTAGTGACTTGTTAGGGTTCTCCTGAAAAATAAAATCGTTATTGTTCTTGGAGTGAAGTTTTTTAGGATCCACCTTTTGGACTGCAATCCAACTTTTAGTCTACTAAATGAAGTGTGCTAGCTGTCCAAAGTTGCTCTTTCACTTTATATGTTTTAATTTGAACAATGGTCCATATGCTTTCATCTCTCTTATTCTTAGCTGGACTCAAGAAACACAATATGTGCCTAAATAATTGACATGTAGAACATTCACAAGAAAAGTTGACATGTTAGCTGCATACGTGCAAACTATGCTTGAAACTACAATCATGGAGATTTTTGGTAGAAATGGCTGGTGTCATCAATAGAATTGAGGCTGGTTAACACCATGGCCTTTTTGTTCTTTCACTCTATTATCGAATTAAGTCGTTCTCATTGGATTGTAATAAAGAACAGCTACATGCATTGATCGATGTAGAGGCTGGAATATTGAAATATATTCCTGTCTCTAA
>LAPY01003579.1:32582-46558 GCA_000970635.1 Eragrostis tef
TACAAAACATTAGGGCGAGTTTTTTTTGGTTTTATTCTGGCCTAAGTTGATGTTGATGTAGACGGACAGAATATTTAAGCGGTGTTCCACTTTATAGATTCTTATTAGTACCTCCCTCCTAGTTGTCATCGCATAATTTTCTAGCTTTATGATAATGATGCTACCATGTGATGCCTTTTCACAGTGTTGAATTGTTGACTAGTTAGTAGTACTAATTTCAGTGGACCTCTTTGGTTCATATACTCATTGCAGTAACAACGTGGCTTCTTTCAGAGAATGGACTACACGGCGCCCTCCCAGAAATGCTGCTTCCTTGGATCCATTTCTCAAACCGCCGCGAAGTGCAGTTTCTCCATCAATGAGCCTCTTGCAGGGATACTATGGCCTCACACCAGCTCCCAAAGGGAACCTGGCTAATGAAGGTACTGAAATGGCGGTGTACACTAAAGGTAAAATCCATCACCATCTTCTTGCGTTATGCTCCCTTACTCATTGAGCCACTGGATTCTGAGTTTGAACCCTAAACCACATCCAGGCCACCATAGAAGCTTGTCGGATGGCTTTTCTGTTGCAAATGGAGATCCCACTAAGGAGGTTGACGATTCTGAAAAGCCAATAAGGCGGCGCCAGAAAGCAGATTATGAGTCAACAGCAAAGGAGGACAATGGCAGTGGCCTGTTGGCCAGGACTGGGCAACGCTTGGCCCTGAGGCCGAAGTCCGGCAATCGACCAGATATGAACAGTAGCCAGCAAGATCTTGTAGCTGCAGGGATGCTTTCTTACATGGACGGATTGCAAGCTGTCAGGAAATCGTCAAGCACTCCGGAATTCCAAGATGCAGACAACAGCAGCATTGCTTCAGTATGGTTGAGGAGCACATGGAGCTTGAAACCTGATGCTTTCACAATCCCTCTCCCACTTTTCGACGGCATCCCCAAGCCTTTTTTCGACAGCATTCAGAAGCCCATTGCTGCTTGGAGAAACAAGGCAGCCAAAGATTAGTTATAAGGCTCGTAGCTCATTTACTTATTGGTCGTGCCCACAGATATTAGTCGAGGTCCAGCAAGGGCCTGGAGGAGTTGGCTTATGCCTCCCCAGACCCAGCCAGAGAAGGGACATGTGGACATTGTCATTCCTACCAAGATAGATACGGTGATACATTACTTCGACATGCATACTGTACTTAATCTTGTTTTTGTCGTTAACAATTATAGTTGAGTGTTTTGAGACATCTGAGCCTCGGGGGCTTATTCTTTTGTACACATATCTGAATGAAGTATGCCAAGCAACACGTGTGCGCATCCCATACACTACTAGAGTTTTTGTTTTTACCCTCTCCGATCGGTAGTTGCATTGCAGATGTAGTTATTGCGATTTCAACCTTATTACTGAAATATGCACCAGGAAATCGATTAATGGCCTCTAGTGTAGATATTGTAATCCCAATGCCCTTATTTCCCCCTCATTTTGGGACGAATTTATTCTCCGAATAGGAGACTACGATCTCCAAAATCATACAACCAGATAGGTTATGCCGTCCAGGTTAAACACGAGCTCCAAGGCAACCAGGCCAAAAAGATGGGATAAAATTGACGACTCCCTAGACAACGACAACACCTGCGGGCCTAATCCACAAGTTTTGAAGTCTATTGTGTTGACACTACTGGATGACATGTTACGTTCAGAACTACTGAAATTTTGACAGACGTGATGAACTGCGACCGGAGCTGGAGGTTTGGAACATATAATAAATCAGCTGACTCAATAGTCTCAAGATGCAGCAGCAATGTTTGCTCCAGCATAAACTAGAGCACATCCCATTGTACATCATGGCGAAAAGATTCAGCACACGAACTTGTATCTACCATTAATGATAAGTACTAGCTGACTTCCTATGTTGCCTCACATTACCTACAAACTATCATAACAACGATGAATAACTCTCGATAGGCTAACATGGCAAGGCGGCTGTGATCGCCTGCGTCTAACTGTTGTACATATGCATCCTTTGGCTCTGGCAACACGACCCTAGTGAAGCATATTATAGTCGTACATTTTAAGCCGCTTCATGGGCACTTCCTTTGAATATAGGAAACTCCATGCTCTTCATATCTGTTGCGAGACATAGCATGACCTTATCAGGTGTCCAAGGAAAAACATGAAAAGACTTAACCAAAAATCTCAAGCTTACTCTGCTTTGGAGAACCACATTTGCTGGAAGGAACCAAGAGATGCAAGAATGCTACCTCCAATCCAGACACTGCATATCGAGTTCCAACAAATCAGCCATGCCATTAGACATAGCAAAGGCACAATAAGCAATAGTTGAATCTTCTGTACCAATCACCTGAGTAAGGATAAAAACTACAAAGACAAGCAAATACAGTAATCTAACCTGAATCGCCTCTCTACTGAATTTCCACTTGCCATAACCTTAACACGAGCAGCTTGAGGAGACTCCTGCAATAATTCAATGTAAGAAAAGGCCGAATCAGGAACAAGGAACCATATTATCAACGCTTATAACAATAGAACTCCTATGAACTATGCTGTATTCAATACTCCGTATTAACTGACAAGAACAATGAATTTTTTTTCATTCCACAAATTAAAGGACGAAAAATAAGAGGAAAATGTGTGCAAAAACTATAATATGATACCCTCATCATTTCCAGATATCAATAGCATTGATACAGTCTCCAACAAACACTATTAACCATTAATTTAATAATATTTTAAAGCAGGAAATTACTAATATACAACAAAATGAAAACTTACGCGCAAAATCTGCTGCTATATCTTACATGTTACAAACATAAATTATATACTAGCAGTTAGAGATCTATAAGCAGTTGTACCTCTAATACTTCTTTCTCTAGGCGCTCCTTCAGCTGCAGAATTGATGATGAGCCACCAGAAAGCTATCCAGAATATAAGTTTGCAGATGTTAGAATTGTATAGCACCAAAAAAAAATCTGAATAACTAATGTGCATGATACATGTAAAATAGCAAAATGTAATGGAATTCATGTCTTTACCAAGATGTTGCTAAATAGCTCCTTGCGTATGTCGACATCGCACCTATTTATGCTATCAATGACCTGGATGCAGATGCAGTATTAGCAACTTTTGGCTTTTATAAATAACTGCCATGCTGCAGGCAATGCAAAACAACACTGAAACTCACCATTCGTGGAAGGCCACGAACTGACATTGAGTCTGCAAATCCATCAACACCAGGAATAGTCTGCCCATCACAAAATATATATGAGCTAGAGAAGCATATGGCGAGAACGTGTGCTGAGCGCAAGAGAATTTTCTAAACTATTGCTTGAATCAACCGAACTAGAAAGCAAGGAATTAGATTTCCTGCAATAACATTATCTAGCAGGAAGCTCATCAATCCTATTAGCACGTGTTATTCCCTTCCACACTACTTACCTGGGATAGAGATGGATTGAATAGAATGTCAGGAATCTTGAATCTATCAGCACCAACTTCAATAGTTCTGCTCAAATATCAGATGGATAAGTTAAAACAAAAGCATAAACCATACATGACAAACAAAAATTGACTTACTAATAAGATAATAAGAGCACTCATAAACTTACTGTCCATCTGGAAGCTCATATGAAGTTGTAGGAACATTTGCATAAGCCACTTCTGCATGAAAATAGAGCATGGAATATGAATACTAGGACAGGGCAGGAACTGTAAAGCAAGAACAGGGTATATATATAATGAAAGCCAAAGAAATACTGTATTCATAATAGTATCACATACCATCAAAGGCCGTATCTGGGACTCTGCAAACTGACTCCTTGATGTCACTAACAATAGCCCTCTGTAACAAAAACACATCATTGTTAATGCAATGCAGAAAAAAACAATCAACAAAAGTTTACAAAAGTTAATGGAGTGAATATACCATGCAGTACAACTTGTAACTCTCAGTTGTGTTTGGAAGATCAAGATCTACAATCTGAAAATGGGCGAAGGAGAAAATGTAGTCAAAAAACATATGGATTGGTTACTTTTTCATCCATGCGGCATTTAGATAGCTGAAAGATCAAGCCAGGGCCTAACATCACGTAGTTTCAAGAATTTGATGCAATGATAAAAAAGTAGGAAAAAAGATACAGCAGTCAAATGTATTGAGTGTTATAGGAATGGAGAAGTGTTATAGCATGACATGATTGTTTTCCCTAAAAAGCATAAGCATGATCAATACAACATATTAAGACCCACAAAATGAGGCGAGCAAAAAGGAAATCACCGCTGAAAGTGGCTTAATAGTCCAATATACACTAAAATAATCAACCTCTTAAGATTCATGTTCCTGACTATTCACAACCATACACAAAATGTGATTTGAACAGGGAAACATAATGGATAGAACAAAAGGGCAACTTCTAACTTGTCAAATTGGAAATGCAAAATTAACATTGTTTTTTCCTTACACTAGTGGTTACCAGGAATTATACAAATCCATAAGAATGTATGCAAGGTTGCGTTTATGAAACCATAGTGAAATAAGAAATAGGTTTGCTACTGAAGTTAGCCAAATGAACAAGCAGGGTGTTGCTCAAGTTATCTCATTTTTCTGCTGGATGTATCTCCAACTTGCCAAAACAATAAAGCAAAGTCATTCTATGGTTACACAAATGTCGATTCCAAGCGGATTAGCAGGCCAGCTTACATGTTATTATTGGCATAGAGTTTTTCCTAGACTAAAGAGAACCACATGACAAAAAAAAGAAGATTTGAATGTTGAATGAACCAGCACCTTGTATTCTCCAGGACTGATTTCCTTCTTCTTAAATGAATACCTTGGCCTAATCTGGAAAGAGAATAAAGAGGAGGTGAACATGCGCAGACATTAGTATGGTATTTTAATCACGAGAGAAGCTTACAACAACGCCCTTGCTCGCCAAGCTTTTCATCATACAATCAGTTAAAAATTCACCGCCAACTGGAGAACTTGACACCGACTGCCACCAGAAAACAAGTTATCAAAAGAAGGGAGTTGTGTGTCAGAACTCATCAGAACATAAAAGGTGCTGGTACGTCAATGTTACGTATACAATAATAAAGGGCCATGTACAAGACAACATAACAATTTTTAAAAATATACAATTAGTGCTGCTTGTTCACATTTTCAAATGGAAAAACTAAACAAAAAAAACACTAATTACACACCAGCAATTTTTTCATTATATGATAACATTTACTATCAGTTGCAACCTTATCAAGTAAATACCATAACATACCTTTTGCAGAACAAAACCATCATGCACAGCAGAAACCACAGTAGACCCACCACCGCTGCACCAAACATGACAACATTGTCACATTCCAAAAATGTATCCAATGATGAACCCAAAAAGGCACCGGAGATAAGATAAATTGAATCAATGACAATTTGCTGAACTGAGATATTTCTATCACAGTTCACAGTTTATGAAATCATAAAGAGCATAGATGGCTATATCTATAAGCTCCAAAGCAAGATGATTTTTAACGAGCCAAAATGGAGAAAGAACCAACAAAAACAAATCTGAAAAAAAAGGCAATGAAGGTATTCTATGTGCTGAATGATATAGAGTAAAGTAACCAAGAACATCAACTTTTAGTTTGTCAATTCAACTTGTTTTGCATGGTATGGATGGATTACATCGTAACTGTGCCTATTGTAATAGTGGAAAAATATATTTAATGGTGCATTGCATAAAGAGGAAGATGGAGAACTATTCAAAGCACATGGTGTCAGCACCTGAAGACGCGTTCATTAATAATACCAGTCTAGCATGAGCACAGGGAACTACATTTCACATAACATGCAGTATGTGCTCAGCAAAAGGGAATCATGAAAATAATACCTGTCAACCACCAACGATGTAGCACGTCCAGACGCAAAAGATGTGAGCACCTGATAGCACAATCAACGGTCAAAAATATAAATTGATTGCATCAGGGATTGCTTATGACAGAGACATACTGCGTTTTTTGCTAGGAACAATGCTGGCACTTTGTAGTTCTCGAACATAAGTTCTGCTGCTCTACAGAAACATGGAAAATAACAGTCAGATATGACAATACGAAACTCTTCTAGATGAGTCACAATATGTAATGAGCTCCAAAGAACTAAAATAATTTTGGATCTATTAAAATAAACCTTTGTCTATTTATCACTTCACAAGCCACATACAGAAGATAGTCATATAGGAAATATGATGTTACCTTCATTCAACACGACAATGCAATTGATATAACAAGCAAAGAGCAAGAAACAGATACAAATACAATTATTCCTTGGTAAATGTAGAAGAATGACCACTAGCATGGTGTTAAGACAAATTTCTAAAGTCTTACTAGCACTTCAAAGAATGGGTGGGGGGATTCTGCCATGACAATCAGGAGTCATGGAAGGTGTTTTGTAGCTACACGAAACCAGTAATGTTCTTCCATGACCAATGAAAGTTGGTAACACAAATTTTAATTATAACACATATGCACTTACTTCTCTCTTTGTTGTGCAGTGTTTGTAGAGGGTTCGGCTATGAGCATGGGATGTTCCTCAGGATTGATCAATAGACGCCGTCTGAAATGCTGGACAAGTCAGGGTGATAGCGAAAGCAGCAGAGAACAGCATGTAAGATAAAATGCATAGGCATAGCATAGAGAGGATCCTAATTCCATAATATTTGCTTATAGAGATACAATAAGATCCATGAATAAAACAAACAAAGCCAGAAAAAGGTAAATTGTATCTCATTAGCCAACATTCAAGGAATTTCACAAGTGCATATGCAATTGGCAAACTATGTCCGGTTAACACAAAATGGTAAGGGAAAGCAATGGCAATGTTCAGATTCAATTAATGGTCTTGAAAGCAGCATCAGTTGCTTATTCTAATTTTAAACGCCAAAAAATTCTCAGAACCACATCAAATAGGTAGTAAAATTCACCTGAAAGCATGATTCCATATATTATCAACGATATCCCAATCAGTAACTGTTCCGTCTTTCATAGGTGAAATCACCTGTTCAGGGGAAGTGTAGAAAGAGATCAGAAATAAACATAAGTTAACAAACTATGATCCGCGTATGAATGCTGTCGACTAACCTCCATATGATCCCTCCTGAACTCTAATTCTTGACCAACATACAGTTTGCGCTTTGTCTTGGCTTTGTCCACATCCATAGGTTTGGCTCCATTCTTTGATTCTGATGCAGAATCAGGCTCCTTCTCTGCCTTGGACTCATCAGCATCTTCCGTTTGTTCAATTGAACCAACAACCTTATAACATGTAAAACCAGATAGAAGGAAGGGTAAGAACTTGTTATTGAAAGAACCTTTCGATAGGTAGCTAACAACTATGGTTCAATGAAGCGATAGCACAACAGAATTTCCAACCACTGACATTGTGCTTGCAAAAAAAAAAAGACTAAAAGTTGCGTATCCAAACTTGTTAGGTAATGTTATTCAGGCACCATTTTTTTGGTGCCACGTCAAAAATCCTTAATGTTATCACAACAGTTGTGTTCCCATTTTCTCATAGAAAAGGTAAAGGTACTAACCTAGTCTGACATAGCAATGTGAACTCATTAGCTGTGGTAGGATCTACAACAGCAGAAACTGCTTTCCAGTTCAACTACTTGTACAGGAGATACTGTGTCAGATTAACTGTCACTCCCACGGGATCTAAAGTAGCCTCTAAAATCAACAGGCAGTGTACGGAAAACTTCTAGCGCGTGCAAAGCTTAATTTTCATTAATTGACAGATGATGACAATACCACCAGGAAAAGGCCAACTGAGAGCCAAAGTCGAAAAATATTCCCCATGTGGGCTGTGCAACAGGGCTTGCAGCAAACCCAAAGCGGCACCCTGAGCTAACATTGCAGTCGATCTAAATTTCGCAGCAACCAAAAGGCCAAACACAGGAACTGAAGCCTTCGGCGTAATATACCTCACTAGCTTAAAACTAGAGCACTAGTTCGCAGATCCAACACTAGCTGCAGGAACTGCATTTTGAACGAAAAGCAGACCCAAGGACCAATTCGAGTGACAACTCCAGGAACTACCAACAAAGCTTTCCACAACAACTTGCAGACACTTCATAAGCAACCAAAATGTGAATTCGGAACGTAACTCGGACACAGCCGGGGACATCTCTAAGAGTTTAGAAGCAGAGGAGCATTTCTCTCACCGATGGGAAGACGGCCTTGGGGGTGTCGTCGCCGGCGTATCCCGCCTTGCAGCTGTACGAGCCGACATCTATGACGATACATAATAATTTTTAAAATATACAATGACTACTGTTTGTTCACATTTTTTAATGGAAAAACTAAACAAAAAAAACACTAATTACACACCAGCAACTTTTCCATTATATGATAACATTTACTATAGTTGCAACCTTATCGAATAAATACCATAACATACCTTTTGCAGAACAAAACCATCATGCACGGCAGAAACCACAGTAGACCCACCACCGCTGCACCAAAAATGACCATTGTCACATTCCAACCATGTATCCCATGATGAACCCAAAAAGCCATCGGAGATAAATGAATTGAATCAGTGACAATTTGCTGAACTGAGATATTTCTAACACAGTTCACACAGTTTATGAAATCATAAAGAGCATAGATGGCTATATCTATAAGCTACAAAGCAAGATGATTCCAACAAACAAAAATGTGAAGAAGAAAAAAAAGCAATGAAAATAATACATGTCTAGCATGAGCAAAGGAAACTACATTTCACATAACATGCAGTATGTTCTCAGCAAAAGGGAATCATGAAAATAATACCTGTCAACCACCAACGATGTAGCACGTCCAGACGCAAAAGATGTGAGCACCTGATAGCACAATCAACGGTCAAAAATATAAATTGATTGCATCAGGGATTGCTTATGACAGAGACATACTGCGTTTTTTGCTAGGAACAATGCTGGCACTTTGTAGTTCTCGAACATAAGTTCTGCTGCTCTACAGAAACATGGAAAATAACAGTCAGATATGACAATACGAAACTCTTCTAGATGCGTCACAATATGTAATGAGCTCCAAAGAACAGAATTTTGAATCTATTAAAATAAATCTTTGTCTTTTATCCATTCACAAGCCACATACAGAAGATAGTCATATAGGAAATATGATGTTACCTTCATTCAACACGACAATGCAATTGATATAACAAGCAAAGAGCAAGAAACAGATACAAATACAATTATTCCTTGGTAAATGTAGAAGAATGACCACTAGCATGGTGTTAAGACAAATTTCTAAAGTCTTACTAGCACTTCAAAGAATGGGTGGGGGGATTCTGCCATGACAATCAGGAGTCATGGAAGGTGTTTTGTAGCTACACGAAACCAGTAATGTTCTTCCATGACCAATGAAAGTTGGTAACACAAATTTTAATTATAACACATATGCACTTACTTCTCTCTTTGTTGTGCAGTGTTTGTAGAGGGTTCGGCTATGAGCATGGGATGTTCCTCAGGATTGATCAATAGACGCCGTCTGAAATGCTGGACAAGTCAGGGTGATAGCGAAAGCAGCAGAGAACAGCATGTAAGATAAAATGCATAGGCATAGCATAGAGAGGATCCTAATTCCATAATATTTGCTTATAGAGATACAATAAGATCCATGAATAAAACAAACAAAGCCAGAAAAAGGTAAATTGTATCTCATTAGCCAACATTCAAGGAATTTCACAAGTGCATATGCAATTGGCAAACTATGTCCGGTTAACACAAAATGGTAAGGGAAAGCAATGGCAATGTTCAGATTCAATTAATGGTCTTGAAAGCAGCATCAGTTGCTTATTCTAATTTTAAACGCCAAAAAATTCTCAGAACCACATCAAATAGGTAGTAAAATTCACCTGAAAGCATGATTCCATATATTATCAACGATATCCCAATCAGTAACTGTTCCGTCTTTCATAGGTGAAATCACCTGTTCAGGGGAAGTGTAGAAAGAGATCAGAAATAAACATAAGTTAACAAACTATGATCCGCGTATGAATGCTGTCGACTAACCTCCATATGATCCCTCCTGAACTCTAATTCTTGACCAACATACAGTTTGCGCTTTGTCTTGGCTTTGTCCACATCCATAGGTTTGGCTCCATTCTTTGATTCTGATGCAGAATCAGGCTCCTTCTCTGCCTTGGACTCATCAGCATCTTCCGTTTGTTCAATTGAACCAACAACCTTATAACATGTAAAACCAGATAGAAGGAAGGGTAAGAACTTGTTATTGAAAGAACCTTTCGATAGGTAGCTAACAACTATGGTTCAATGAAGCGATAGCACAACAGAATTTCCAACCACTGACATTGTGCTTGCAAAAAAAAAGACTAAAAGTTGCGTATCCAAACTTGTTAGGTAATGTTATTCAGGCACCATTTTTTTGGTGCCACGTCAAAAATCCTTAATGTTATCACAACAGTTGTGTTCCCATTTTCTCATAGAAAAGGTAAAGGTACTAACCTAGTCTGACATAGCAATGTGAACTCATTAGCTGTGGTAGGATCTACAACAGCAGAAACTGCTTTCCAGTTCAACTACTTGTACAGGAGATACTGTGTCAGATTAACTGTCACTCCCACGGGATCTAAAGTAGCCTCTAAAATCAACAGGCAGTGTACGGAAAACTTCTAGCGCGTGCAAAGCTTAATTTTCATTAATTGACAGATGATGACAATACCACCAGGAAAAGGCCAACTGAGAGCCAAAGTCGAAAAATATTCCCCATGTGGGCTGTGCAACAGGGCTTGCAGCAAACCCAAAGCGGCACCCTGAGCTAACATTGCAGTCGATCTAAATTTCGCAGCAACCAAAAGGCCAAACACAGGAACTGAAGCCTTCGGCGTAATATACCTCACTAGCTTAAAACTAGAGCACTAGTTCGCAGATCCAACACTAGCTGCAGGAACTGCATTTTGAACGAAAAGCAGACCCAAGGACCAATTCGAGTGACAACTCCAGGAACTACCAACAAAGCTTTCCACAACAACTTGCAGACACTTCATAAGCAACCAAAATGTGAATTCGGAACGTAATTCGGACACAGCAGGGGACATCTCTAAGAGTTTAGAAGCAGAGGAGCATTTCTCTCACCGATGGGAAGACGGCCTTGGGAGTGTCGTCGCCGGCGTATCCCGCCTTGCAGCTGTAGGAGCCCACATCTATGACGATGGCCGAGACCTCGTCTGCGGAGGCCAAACGGAGCGCCGGATGCGTGAGATCTCCAGGGGTTTAGGGTTTAGCAACAGCGAGGCGGAGGAGGGAGAGATCTTACCTCCACCGTACATGGCTGGAGACTAAGAGGGGGTCGGTACCGCGAGCGGAAGAGGGATGGCGGCGAGTGCGGAGCGGAAACCCTAGCTCGCCGGAGACGGAGGGGAGGAGAGGGGAGCGGAAGGTTTCACTTGGCCTTGTTTGGGCTCGACTCGGCGGCCGTGTGAATTGACAACTTTACCCGCTTTGGTGTGGCCCGCCTGTCATTGTCTGCTCTCCTCAAGCCGATGAGCGGGAGATGTCTCTTGCCATTTTCTCGACTTGCAACTTGGAAGTCAAAAAACTTGATGTGAAAAATCATTCATAAGCAGTGGCCTGGTAGCCGTGGTTCCTTTGTGTCAAGAATCCTGCTCTCATCTCAAAAAGAAAAAAATCCTGCTCCGGTATGTTTGAAAGAGTAGCGGTCCCTTTCGGTAACGGCATGGCCATGGCTCAAACCATTTGGAGGAATGGTGAACTATAACGAAAAAAAAAAATAGACCTGTTGGATTAACCCCACGCAGGATCGAACTACGGACCTTCAGTTTACAAGACTGACGCTCTACCACTGAGCTATAGGGGCTCTTTTGATTCCCATTTTATTATTATTTATATATTCTATACACTTTGCCAGCACTGAATAACTCGTGTAACTATCTCTTTGCACTATTTAGCGAGTGATTGAGCACGCTTCACGGCGTACGCGGAATGCAAAATTTCAAGGCCACTACCGTTCAATCTCATTTGAGAGGTTCATGTGTCGGTATTCTCTATGATCCAACAGAGGATTAATGAAGAATGATCAAAGGGATGTAATCTAGACGGAGCCAAGCATTTGCTGTTTCTGACATAGTTCATCAACTGCGTGTTTTTTTTTTGGAAAATAGCAAAATAAAACAATGCACTGCATGACTTATGTGGCATCTTTAGGCACAATAAATTAAAACTTCACGCGGGGATCATGAGTAGCCTAACGTCGCTTCTAATCCTTTTTCCCCATATCTGAAGACAAACTTAGGGGATGTGAATCCTTTTAGGAAGTGTTCAAGCCTATAGTATTATCTGAGCCAAGACTCCAAGAATAATAAAAGTGAATCGAGCAGGAGACATGGAAACCACGGTCATTGAAGAAGAGTTGGGGGCCCTTTGGTTGGGAACAACAATCTCTGGTAACTGAAATGCAGCCATATTTTTTCCTGCTCGTGAAATATTAGACCACTGCGGGGCCATGCATTATATCATTACTACATGAGAATTTTTTTTTTGCGAGGGTACTACATGAGATTTGGGATAGGAAGGAGTGGTCCTAATGGGAAACAAAAAAATAGAGGGTGATCAAGCACATATCAATACCAGCAGGCGTACTGCAAACGGGTGATAACTCCAACTTCTTTGGTAGAATCCAATTAGCAGTACAATTTTCCTTAAAATATTCATCAGAACTAAAGTTGGACCCTTATAAAAAAATAAAGAATCTATAAACCAAACAAAACAAAACGAAAAGAAATGCACTGGTTGAAATAGAAACGAGGGAAATTAGACGGTTAATGAAGATAACTGTTTGTCTTGCAAACAAATTCAATGCTAAAAGGTTACTTTTGCATGCTCAGAAAAAGGCACGTTAAAGGTAATTGGGTGGAAATGGTGTTAACTAATACGATGGCATATTTGTACAGATGAGTGGCATAATTTGAGATCCTATTGTTACTAGGTCCTCCGACGGCATGGTAATGATCGAAGAAACAAGAGTGGCACGATGGAAGCCGCACGCGCAGAGGCACGGGCAGCCCACGCACGCATCGGCGGCCCTCGCGAAAGGACCCGGGCACGCATCGCGGCGTGAATGGTTCGGTGGCACGCGAAACGCGATCGACCCCTCTCCTTCGTCCAAACTTTTGATCCATCCAAAACATACCAACGTCGGTTCACGAACTCGCCGTGGCATGTGCCATGTGTCTGCCACTGCAGGTGGCTTTAGAGAAGCATGGCCATGAAAAGCAAAGGGCGTTCGGTAAAAGCGGCGGGATCACACGACGGACGAGATATTTTTTTACCGTGTCGCCGCTCCCGGTCAAAAAGAGAAGCTACAATACGGCGTTGCAGGGGCAGGGAATCCTCCTGTAACAACCACCCGTCGTCCGCCGCCTCCACCGTCTCCATGGGACGGGGACGAATGACCCCTAAAAGTGGAAGGGCTCATGCGTGAAAAACAACTTTTCTCTTGCGCCCCCCACCCGCTATAAAAGTACGCGTCTTCCTCCGCCATTTCTCCTGCACGCACGCAGAAAGCTCTCCCCCTTTCTGGCCTGCAACTAGTACTGCTAGCTCGATCACCAAGTCCCACCCCCAGAAGATCTAAACCCCTCCTCCAAGAAGAGAGATGGACAAGGCCTCCAAGGTCCGCTGCAACCCCATGCCTTCCCAGCGCCGCCGCCGCCCCCCGCCTCCCACGAGCTGAAGACCCCCGGCGCCGACATCGCCCGCTCTCTTCTTCGCATGGGCGAGCGGGAGAAGCTGCGCGTGCTGCTCAGGGAGGGCTACCTGTCGGAGCGCTCCACGACGTTCGACCTGCTCCGCCGCTTCTACGACGACGACGAGGCCGCCGCGGGGTTCGACTCCAGTGATGCGGAGGACGACGACCACTCCGACGGCGACGACGAGCAGATCGATGAC
>LAPY01003580.1:5308-15997 GCA_000970635.1 Eragrostis tef
ATCAGAGTACTTACCTTCTATATTGTATCTTTTCATGACAGCCTGTTTCACTGGAACTTGGTGGAAAAAGTCCTATAGTGGTATTTGATGATGTCGACATTGACAAAGGTACATGAAATTCCTAAAAACTTATAAAATTCCAAAATTCAGTATATCTAACTTATTTTGATTTGCCAAAGCTCTTAGCTGATCAGAATGGTAAACCATACTAAACCCATAACTGACATATATGCTTTTCACGGAAATACTCAGTTCTGCTGGCTACCAGAAGATAAACCACTTTGGCATTGAAAAATTATTTTTAGGATTAGCGAAAAATCAATCCACACAAGTGATAACAGTCCACAACTCCACATGCTTGCTTTGGTTTTGACCAAGCTTTGTACTGTGCACAGTTGGCATAACACTTTTACATCTGGGTCATACCAATTAAATAGAGATTAAATGGAATGTATGCGATTCAGTACGTATATGTTTCATAATGTCTTCTGTTGTCGTCATTAATCTCATGAAAGATAGTCAAGACTGAAATTATTAAGGAATCCCAATTATTAATTATGTAAAATGCATAGAGGAATTCACTGGTGGCCAGGGAATTTCCTGACTGTGACTAACTTTACTTATCGATTTCTTTACATTTAGTTGAATACTGACGCCACTGCATCTCAATCACTGACCCTTCCTTTAAAATGCAAACAGCTGTTGAATGGACTCTGTTTGGGTGCTTTTGGACCAATGGTCAGATATGCAGTGCAACATCTCGTCTTCTTATCCATGTAAGTATCAACAGCTGGCATTGCCTATTAGAGTACTTCGCACACTTTATTGTTTGTTACTCATAATACATAGTTTTAGCTGTATGGCTATAGCTTTTTCTTACCCTACCATTAAACTCTAATTTGAGAATATGACATGTCAATCACTCTACTGAATAAACAGGGGCATACTATGTGCAGTATCTATTTGCAAGAATATATGTACGACTCACTGTTTGACATATAGGTGAACTTTGATTTCTATGCGTTTTGGTTTGTGGTGCATTATAATGAAGTATTTTCTTGACTGTTTGATTGTATTTTATGTTTGACAGTGAAAGCAACTTCCCACTTTATATTACTCTTTAAATTTCCATAGTATCAGTTAAAAAGTTAGTTACTTTATTGTTCTCACCTGCATACTAATCAGATTCTATTTTGGAATGAAATATTTGCAGACAAAAATTGCTAAAGAGTTTATTGAGAGGATGGTTGAATGGGCCAAAAGTATCAAGGTGTCAGATCCACTCGAAGAGGGTTGCAGGCTTGGGCCCGTTGTTAGCGAAGGGCAGGTATGACATATAACTTTGTTTGAATTCAAGATATCATCATTAGGGGGGTAAACTTTGATGGAGGAAAAAAAAGGCAAATGTCAATAGGGGTTGAACTTTGTTTTTTTTTTTTTTTTTTTTTTTTGGGGGGGGGGGGGGGGATATTTGCGAAATACTTGTTACTTGGGATCTTATTCATGTTATTGATTTATCCCAGTATGAGAAGATTAAGAAGTTCATATCTACTGCAAAAAGCCAAGGTGCTACTATTTTGACTGGGGGTGTTATACCGAAGGTAAGGCCTAATGCATTTTAATGTGCATGAATCAGCATGCTATTTGGAGAGTGAACTAAACTTTCATTGCTTTTTACAGCATCTAGAGAAAGGATACTTTATCGAACCCACGATCATTACAGATGTCAGCACATCAATGCAAATCTGGAGAGAGGAGGTCTTTGGTCCAGTCCTTTGTGTTAAGGAGTTTAGTACCGAAGATGAAGCTATTGAATTGGCCAATGATACTCAGTGAGCTACTTGTCATTTAACACAGTTTCATGGTCATTTTGGTGGCTTGCATCTCATGCAGTTTATACCTTACAAACTTACCCAATTGCTCTTCTCTCTTTGATAGTTATGGTTTGGCCGGTGCTGTGCTTTCTAGTGATCGTGAGCGATGCCAGCGATTGAGTGAGGTATGTACAAGTTAAGGGTATTACCGTGTGCAGTGAAGGCTTGCTGCATTAGATAGACTGATATAGTGACATTCCAGATTCTGATGTTTACCTTAGCTCCTTCACTTAGAGAGTTGAAGTTACCATGGCACCCTGATTTAAATAGATAATGCTTTTGCAGCTCAGAATCCCTGCAAACTTCAAACATAACTTTTTGCAGTAATCTGACAACAGATTTCTAACAAAAAACAATCATCATGCAGGAGATCAACGCAGGATGCATTTGGGTGAACTGCTCGCAACCCTGCTTCTGCCAGGCTCCTTGGGGTGGGAACAAGCGCAGTGGATTTGGACGTGAGCTCGGAGAAGGGTGGGTAACACGGAATGATAGATAACATTCTCTAGACACAGTGGTTAGTATTATATGATCAGACTGACGCTGAGCCTTTGCTTTACAGGGGCCTGGATATCTACCTGAACATCAAGCAAATCACGGAGTACAACTCTGATGAGCCGTGGGGTTGGTACAAGGCCCCCGCCAAGATGTAAGCAGACACAAGAATTTCCTCGGTTCCATTAGAATAAGTGAACACCGTGGTTCCATTAGAATAAATGAAGACATTACCTGTGTGTATTACATTAGTTGGAAAAGAGAAATGGGACCAGTGTGTACGTGATGATGACACTGTGTGGTTCTGGGTTACGAATAAACGTCAAGAGTTGAGTTGTGGTGTACGCTTGTACCTTTTTTCTTTTTGCGGTGAATTGTACTTGCGGCTGTATGATGTGCAATGATATTATTACCCTGTTCGCGGCCAGCCTGATTCTGATTTTATAGCTGGGACTCGGGGTGTTTAATTTGGTTACCCTGTTCCGGTCCATTTGATGATGGGCCTAAAAAGCTCCGTCCGTGGATACAGAATGGGCCCAAATTTTTTAGCGACCAGATTGAACCGTAATCCGTAGCAGATTATCGGCCCAACCAGTGAGGGAACGATCCGAACGCTTTACCGTGAAGTAGTAGTTTTCCGCCCGCCAACTAACCGTTACGCTCCAACGCAAAGGCACTGAGTTGTTTTGGCACGGGGCGGCGGCCTCTTTCCAGCAGCTCCGCCGCGTCCTACATGTACAGCCCCACCGGCCGCCGGCTCCGTCCACCACACGTCGTCCCTGCTCGGCCCGCACCCCCACCCACCCGGCCGTAGTCAGCTCGCTTTGGCCGGACCTGCGCCCCACGCACGCCGGGCGGCGCATAAAAAAACGCGCGAGCCGGGACGAGCGCTCGTGTTTCGTCCCGACGCGGCCGCCCGCCTCACGAGCCAGATCAGCAGGGCCACGCCGAGCCACTGAACGAAAACTGAAAGCCCCTAGTCACGGGCGCGCAAACTCACCCGCGCGGGCAAGTTCCCTCCTCCGATGGCGCGGAGCCTCACGGTGCATTTCCTCCTCCTCCTCGCGCTGGCCCTGTTCCAGGCGCGGGGCGAGGCGGCGCCGTGGCTCCGGAACCTGCTGCCGAGGCGGGTGCTCCCGTCCTTCGTCGCCGCTGTCGCGCCCGGCGGGCCCGCCGGGGGATGGCGCGGCGCGTGCTTCGCGGAGAACCAGGCCGTGCTCAACCTCACCCGCGGCGCCATCACCAGCGCCGGCAATGCGGGACTCGGCGGCGCCGTCCTCAGCATCAAGGTTCGTCCACGCATTGCCCTGAACCCGCAACCTCTTATGGCTCGTATGCATACGCAATGACTTGAGCTGCTGATATATAATCTGGCTTCTCGATATCTCATGATTCCCAACTTTCTGCTTCCTCTTACATATGCATCGCCAACTGAAATGACCATCGGGGGTATCATAAAGTTTGGTACCCGATTAGAATGCCCACTGCTGACAGCTTATCATTTCCTTATTAACGAAAGAATGGAGCTAGCTTGGTGACGACCAGTAAACAATGACACTTCCTACTAGTTGCCAATGTGCACAGTCAGCTCAATCTGTCGCATAGTGGAGATTTGTGGAGGCATGATCCCTAGGTTTGGTTCTCTTCTTGGACCGGCTCTTGAATGTTTTCTGAATGTTCATTAAAAAAAAAACGAAGCTGTTTTCTGAATGACAATGTCATGCACCAATGTCACTGGTAAAACGCATTTTTTTTCTTTGTTGGGTTAAATCATGACGATTTATGATGAGCATTTATGATTTGGATGGAGTATGAGTCTTTAGTAGGGGACTCCCCTGCTATTCTCATGAAAAAAAAAAAAGAGCATGAACTATGAGTACTCCCCTGCTTTCATTTTTTATTTGAGATAGTGATTCCCCTGCTTTCATGAAAACGCAGACTGCTTCACCACAGAGCTGGTCATGTATGGATGTGTATGTGTTTGCAACTCCCTACAGGATAGGCTGGGATTACTACAGTGCAGCGAAGGAGCACACCTTTGAGATCAAGACGTGGGAAGAAGAAGCAGAAATGGAATATGTACGTTTCTTCTGAAGGTTGACTTCTTATTTCTTTCAGCATTGACGCACATGATCTCTCAGCAATTCTGATCGATGTTCCCATTTACATCCAGGTAAATCAGCATGGCGTTGCTATCTTTCTCATGCCATCTGGAATGCTTGGAACGCTGTTATCCTTGGTTGATGTCATACCTCTGTTTTCAAATACTGGTTGGGGTCAGGATGCCAACTTGGCGTTCCTGCAGAAACATATGGGAACATCATTTCAGAAACGTACTCAGCCTTGGTCGGCCAATATAAGGAAAGAAGACGTACATTCTGGTGACTTTTTGGCTCTTTCAAAGATCCGAGGACGATGGGGTGGGTTTCAGACATTGGAGAAATGGGTGACAGGTGCATTTGCCGGGCATACCGCAGTTTGCCTGAAAGATAAAAACGGCACACTCTGGGTTGCAGAATCAGGCTATGAGAATAAAAAGGTATATTTCTTAGAGATAACACAGAAGTTTTACCTATTACTTTCCTAAAAATAATTTCAAGATAAATATCTTGCTACAATGACAGGGTGATGAAATCATTAGTATGGTTCCCTGGGATGAATGGTGGGGAATGGCACTCAAAGATGATTCAAATCCTCAGATAGCACTTCTGCCATTGCACCCTGATGTACGAGCCAGGTTTAATGAAACCGCTGCTTGGGAATTTGCCCAAAGCATGTACGGAAAACCATATGGCTATCATAACATGATATTTAGTTGGATCGATACCATGTCAGACAATTACCCTCCTCCTCTTGATGGTAATCTGGTAAGACTCTTTATTTGGTCTTTCGCAGAACTCGACAGTATTTCAGTTTCTTTATAAAATTGCAGCTTGCAGCTTTGTTCATGTTGGTCTTTAATTCTCATTGAAGGACATGCATCATGCATGCTATACTATCATTCTAATTGAAGGACATGCATCTTGAATGCTAATGGAAGAGCATGCAACTTATTTTCTATTACCTTGAGCACAACCAGAAGTCACTGAAATTGATCTTAACCATCATTCCAATTTTACATGAAACGCACAAGCTTTTTTATGAACAACTCTGTAGATTACTAATTAGGTATTCATATAAGTGAAAAAAAGTGTCAAAGCTAAGAGAGTTTTGTCTTGACACCATTTAATTATGCATAACTTAAAAACATTTCTCCATCTGTTTTGTATGACTAAAAGTTTTGTCTTATTCTTAAGTTTGCTGAGAAGAGAGGCATTATATGTCATGTTGAACTGTTCAGATTATCATTTTCGGTTTCCTGCAGGTAATGGCAATTATGTCAATGTGGACCAGAATGCAACCACATTATGCTTCTAACATGTGGAATGAAGCCCTTAATAAACGACTTGGGACTGAGGTATATTGTTAGGAGCTAGTTTTGCATTTGTTATGACGAAAATAAGGGAAGTAATAACTTATATTAACACATCATCTATGCTTCTTTGTAGAAATTGGACCTTCGGGGGATCATTGTGGAGACCGAGAAACGGGGCATGTCTTTCAACCAGCTGCTCACCATACCTGAGCAAGATGATTGGGAGTACAGCGATGGCAAATCGACAACGTGTGTCGCCTTCATTCTTGCGATGTACAAGGCGGCTGGAGTGTTCACTCCCTTTACGGAGTCGATCCAAGTCACAGAATTCACTGTAAGTGCGTCCACCGACCCTTGCAGTTGCAATTGCAATAAAAAGAACAAAAAAACGTAGTTTTCATTTCAAAACTCCTTTGGACGACCGCACTGCAGCGTTGATCTATTCTGGATCCATTAAGTTACCTGCCCAATAAACTGACAAAACCCATTGTGTTTCTGTGGTTAGATCCGGGACGCATACATGCTGAAGATCTTCGAGGACAACCAGACAAGGCTGCCGAGCTGGTGCAACGCCGCGGCGGACGGGCTCCCCTTCTGCCAGATCCTTGGCGAGTACAAGATGGCGCTGCCGGAGTACAACACCATCGAGCCCTACGCCAACATGAACGAGAACTGCCCGTCCGCGCCGCCCACCTACACGCGGCCGTCGCGCTGCGGTAGTAGCTGCTCATTGTATTGTAGCATTCATTCACTCATTCAGCGAGGTTTTCGATCGCAGGTAGTAGCTGCTCATTGTATTGTAGCATTCATTCACTCATTCAGCGAGGTTTTCGATCGCAGGTAGTAGCTGCTCATTGTATTGTAGCATTCATTCACTCATTCAGCGAGGTTTTCGATCGCAGGTAGTAGCTGCTCATTGTATTGTAGCATTCATTCACTCATTCAGCGAGGTTTTCGATCGCAGGTAGTAGCTGCTCATTGTATTGTAGCATTCATTCACTCATTCAGCGAGGTTTTCGATCGCAGGTAGTAGCTGCTCATTGTATTGTAGCATTCATTCACTCATTCAGCGAGGTTTTCGATCGCAGGTAGTAGCTGCTCATTGTATTGTAGCATTCATTCACTCATTCAGCGAGGTTTTCGATCGCAGGTAGTAGCTGCTCATTGTATTGTAGCATTCATTCACTCATTCAGCGAGGTTTTCGATCGCAGGTAGTAGCTGCTCATTGTATTGTAGCATTCATTCACTCATTCAGCGAGGTTTTCGATCGCAGGTAGTAGCTGCTCATTGTATTGTAGCATTCATTCACTCATTCAGCGAGGTTTTCGATCGCAGGTAGTAGCTGCTCATTGTATTGTAGCATTCATTCACTCATTCAGCGATGTTGATGCACGGGTTTGGGCTTCGCTGCTGTAAAAAGTGATTACTGGACAGATCATAGTATCATACTATGTGAGCTGTTCTGTGGATGGCGGCGGCATGTATTTTATCCATTTTATATGAAAATAAGAGTAAATTGTATTTGAGGTCAACTTGCCCGACTTGAGAAGTCACTGATCTTTGAAACAGGGCTAATACGCCACTACTTAAGTGGATCATCTCAAGTCACCTGAGTCAATCACACTAGCCATGCTGATGTGGCATCTTTGTAATGTTTACCACTTACCACAAGTTGGAAATACCTAGCACTAATTAATAAGACAAAATTGTCTGGAGCACTCTAACTAAGTGTGTCTTCACCCACAACACACTGCCAAAATCGAATTCGTCTGAGACACACTATAAATTTCGTGATTATTGTCTGGGACACACTATTAGCGATGAAATGATTATTTTCAACATTTTTATCTCAATACATAAAATACATTAGAACTTGAAACTTTGCACAAAGATAATTGTGATATTCTCTATCAGTGTACTTTTTGAAAAAAAAATTCTCAAATGTTTGCATAGATTTTTCATTTTTAATATTTAACTTCTAGAGAATACAAACATTGTGCACATCGCTCGCTACCACCAGATTGAAATTGCAATCCCGACATTTTGTTAAGTTGTGGAAAAGGATCCCCAAGTATATTACGGGCAAGATTACCAGAAGTGTTTTTCAAGTTGTCAAAGCTATTCATCTAAGTTTTTGAAGCAACTTCGCCCTGGTGCAAACACTCCACGTTTATTTTTTGTGGCGGACGATGGCACAAAAATAACAGAATAAGAGTACCCACAGTGTACGAATAATCGAACCGTGGGCTGACAAATCGAACCGTGGAAGAATTAGGGATTCGATATGAAGATGGGGAACAGGAGAAGGGAAAGTTCCCTCTGGTCGCGCGAAGGAAGACGGAAAAGAGAGGGTTTTTTTACTAGACATGTGGGGCGCCTGAGAAACACGCCTGAGCCAGGCAGCTTCGTCAGGCGTCTGATTTCGGACGCCTGCGGCTGACATTCACGCCTGAGTCAGGCTGCCTGAGCGAGGGTAAGAACCAAACACGCCCATACACTGCGGCTATCACACCGTCGCAAAATGAATACACTGAGGGCGATCTAAGGTTATCGCAACCCAAGATGGCACCATCTCTTTTGGAAACTGCAGAGAAAATACAAAACGAGGGCATGCTTGTTTGCACGTACTGATACGCAACTTCTTCCTTTATAATTTACAAATCACCACATGCTTACATGATTACATGAGCTGACAGACACAAAAACAAAAAAACTTATGACAATATCCATGCATACAAGCTGCAATATAAATTTGAACACAAACACTTAAAAAAGCATTGGCTCGTTGAAGTCTACATAAGTATTGCCCTAGTAGTACTATAAGAGATTATTGATGTTGGTCTCCATATTCGTACTTCCTTTGCATTGAAAAAAAAGGAATGTTGTACTTCTGAACATTACGAGGGGACAAGAAACCCTTCTTCCCAACTACTCAGAGATTTATGGAAGAAATGTCCCGGTGCTCATTGTAGACACGAATGAAGGGTATGTGCCCGACCTTGTCATGATTTGCTCCTCCTTCCTTTAAGCTTGACACCAGCACCTCCGGCATTGCAAATAAGTGGATTTCTTTGAGATATTTCAGACCTTCAACTCCGTCAGGTATGGTGTTTAGCTTCGCGCAAGACCTGATGGACATCTTCTGGATTTTGGGCATTGCTGTCCCAAAGCTCATGTGTTCAAGGTTGGTCAAATGGTCAATCTCGAGTATCTGAAGCCTTTTGAAACCCTCACCGAAATTCAATGTCACCCCATCGTATGCCTGAATTAATGCAAGTTCAATCACAGGGAGAGACTGGAGCTCCTTGATGGAGTCCTCACTCAACCTGGACCATCGGAGCCGGATCCTGACGAGGCTCCGGAGGGAGAAGATCCAGCGTGGCAGCGTCGGCAGACTGCCCCTCAGGTAGAGTCGCTCAAGCCTCTGAGGAGCAGGGTTCGCGAAGGGGAGATGATCAAGGTCAAGGGGCTCGTCGATGGAGATGGACGACGCCGACAAGGACAGAAGCTCAGTCATCTTGGCGATGGAGGAGCAGAGGCACGGACCGTCACGTTCCCTCAGCTTGACAATCCCCAATCTCTTGAGCTGCTTCAGCCTGCCGAGCTCAGCCAGCGTGCCATTCTCTTTGTCTGCTTCCACGTAGGTCAACTTCTGCAGCTCACTGAGCTGCCCTATGCCCTGAGGCAGCGTGACCCCTATCGCGTAGTAGTAGGGCGGGTGCCGTCCGGAGTAGTACCGGTAAGCAAGAAGGTGGCGGATGTTCTGCAGCTTGGTGATCCCTGACGGCAGCTTGGAGACGTATGTTCCTTTGAGGTCCAGAGTCTGCAGGTGAGTTAGCTTCTTGAGTGATTTCGGCAGCTGGCTGACCCTGGTGTTCCTCAGGCTCAGGTACCGCAGGTAGAGGCCATCAGGCAGTTCTTCAGGCAAGCGATCCACCGGCGCACCTTCCAGGTCCAGGACCCTCAGCAACTTGAATTCGGAGATGAAGGACGACGACACGCTAACGGAGCTGGCGCCAAGCATGAAGAGGGTGCGGACATTGCCGGCCCGGACGTCCTGGAGAAGGTCCTGATCTTTGGCGTCGACGGTGGACAGGCGGCGCACGTTGGCGCCGAGCTTGCTGCCGACGACGTCTCCAGTGACCGAAGTCCCAAAGTTCTGCTCCTCCGATTTGTGGATGATGATCTCGCGGAACATGTCGTGGACGCTGCAGCTCTTCACCTTGCCGTAGTCGTAGTACTCCATCACCTGGACCAGGTTCCTGTGGACCAGCTCCAAGAGGTACTCTTCCGCCGTGTCCTCCAGTGTCTTGCCGTCTTCCTTGTGGACGAAACCTTCGGCGATCCACAGCCGGATCAGCGCGGTGCGCTTGGCGCAGTACGTCCTCGGGAACAGCACGAAGTAGAGGAAGCAGGCCTTGAGGCGGTTGGGCAAGTCGTCGTAGGCAAACCACAGGACGCTGGGAAGGGTGAGCTGCAGCTGCTGCTGGAGCTTCTTGGCATTGTGCAGCCGGTCGAGGACGTTGTTCCACACCGGCACGGACCTCTCCTTGGTGGACATGAGGCCGCCCATTGCGACGAGCAGGAGGGGCAGGCCCTTGCACTCGCCGGCAATCCTCGCGGCGATGCTCTCAAGCTCCGGTGGGCACTCCTCGACCGCTTGTTGGCTCGACCGGAAGGCTTTGCGTAGGAAGAGACGCAGCGAGTCGTCCGCGGCGAGTGGACCATGCCGGAACACCTGCCTGCCGGCCGACGCCCACCGGCACTGCCTCCCTATGTCGGGCACCCGTGAGGACACCACGATCCGGCTCCCGAGGCCGTTGTCCGGCAGCGCTACGCTCAGGTAGTCCCAGACGTCGGAGCTCCAGATGTCGTCCAGGACCACCAGGTACGGCTTGTTCCTC
>LAPY01003580.1:19799-31701 GCA_000970635.1 Eragrostis tef
GTCCCCCGCCTGCCGGTCGTCCATCCGGTACCGCGTGGCGTTCGCCGGGGACTCCCGGTCGTCCAGGTTGGCCAGCAGCGACAGCCGCAGCTTGATGGCATCGATGCGGGAGTTGATGTGCTTCACTTGCTTCGCTATCCGGCGGCGAGCCCGGAAGACGTTGATGGTCGGAGCGAGCGTGGCGAGGACGCTGCGTCTGCTGCTGGAGATGGAGCGGGTCTCATCCAGCATGTCCTCCACGTCGCGGCCGATCTCCGTCACCTGCTGCACCCACTGCTTGGCATCCGAAGCGCCGTTCGCGATGCCGGGGTCGCTCAGCTCGGCGCTCACCGACCTCAGCGGCTCCAGGACCCTGTCCATGTTCCCCCATGGAATCCGGCGGAGCATCTCTTGCTCGCTAGCGAGCAAAGCGATCAGCCTTTGCTGACGCGAATGCTCTGCCATTTCGCCTGCAGAAGGGATAACAAGCCTCAGTACTTCTGAAAGACAATGCAAAAAGACGTAAATAGATGGGGGCGATGCAGGAAACTGGTACCAAATGGTCGACTGGATACTGTCGGTGCTCGAGAAATTCTACAAGAAATTACTCATCAGGAACATGGCGTCCTGCAGACAAGCTGTAGATAACTGAGCCCGTTAGAATAAAATATGGGAATTTTACATGTGTTTAGATAACATTTATCTAGAGCAAATTTTGCAAATATCAAAATTGCTCCATAAACTTGTCATGAAGTAGCGATGTCACATAACGATAAATGAAAGGGCCAATGTATCATAAAACTATAAACAACAGGTTCTGTGTGCAGATTTCTCTCGAAGCTACAGATTTAGGGAACCCAACGGATTTTTAGCTGTGTAAAATCTGTAGCTATGCTATGCAATAACTTCTTAAACAGGCTGTTTTGCAATTAGACTCCTTAAATATGTAATTTGTCAAAATATCTATAGTTTGCAAGATATATTCATTACTATGTTAATGCGTAATTTTTACGATACAAAATTATTAGTCACATTCATATTTTAAAACTATTAAAGAATGACAGTAATTTTGTATCTACACTGAATATTAATGACTAATTATTTGTCAATGCATTGTCCTAATAAGACAAATACATTTATATTAAAGCACAAAAGCATAAACTTATGCTTTTCCTTCTATTTTTCAAAGAAACACACATTTGTTGTAATATGCTAGTTTAGGGCATTCAATTAAAGCACACAAAATATCTTCTGGAAGTCCATCAAAGTACCTCATAAGTTTTAGAGCTTCAACCTAGAAAATAAGCGCGCTCGCACGCCTCCTGCCTTCCTGTGTTAAGACTCTTTCTTATCAGTTCAGCAAGCACCTCTATCGTGACTGAGGGAAGAGGCCTGAAAAGATAAATAACTGTCACTAATTGAAAGTTAAAATTATATATTTCTTGACAACCTAATAAGTAGTACTGTCAAATATTGAGATCGTATATATCTACAATCATTTGTATACTAATGATGTTGCTTTCTTTCAAAGTTCAGCTGCTATTTTTTACTGCAAAATGAAATGTGCAAGTTATTTTTCTCCAAATGTCATGTACATCGCCAACGTTTTTGTACTTTAGAAATGGTCGTCGATGCGCTATCCTATCAGATCAAAAAGCCATGAAATCAACCCTCAAATTGTAGCAAGGCCAAAAATAAAACAGAAGCTGGTGGCATCCTTTGTAGCATTGAGGTGGTTTTAACTGAAATTGCAAATTTTATTAGAAAAGCACAAGCAAGGGAATAATTAATATACAAAGGTGCATATTTGAGGTGAGCCAAAGCAGAGCTATGGTGGGATGCGGTACGTAGCTAACATTGTATATATATGTCCATATCATGTTTGGAAAATGAAAGGAAGCTGCAATCCCTTGCCTATACTCCACTATCTAGCAATTCTTTAGATACTTTGTTTCATAGATATTCTAATGTAGTAAGCAGGTCTTTCGAAAAAATATAGTAAACAACAATTAACGTCGGGCAGAATCTAGTTCATTTGAGTGCCCTGGTTGTCAATCTGATCATAGAGCCTGTTTGGAAGGTATTGCAGCGGCTGCGCTGGAGGTCCAGCTACTATCAACTACAGTACTCTAAGTAGCAAGCAGCTGCAGGCTGCAGCCAACAAGGAGATAGATTTTAAACTGCGTGTAGAATATAATTTAAAATGTAGCTTGACGTCGTGCCATATGTAATTGCCTTATGCATTTAAAAAGTTTGGTAATGCCCGACCTCATGAACAACGGAGTTCCAAAAGAATGGCAAGTGCGCAGAACAGAATTAATGTGATCTGATCAAAGGAAGCAGTGGTAGCTACTCTTCTACCGGCATGGTACTTACAGGGACATGGTCTATGTAATTGTAAGAAAACATGTGAATCGAACCTAGTATATCGTCAATTCTTTGGAAACAGAATTGTTCAAACATTTCGTCGAACAACTTGTGACCATACGGATACGTACCTCTATAATTGGTACGCACCTGCGTGCTGCCTCTGCGGGCATAGCTGAGAGGGCGACGTTTGGGTAGATGGGAGCTGGTTCCTCTAAATTTGTGCTCGTGAAGAGCGGAGCCGGCACTGGAGTGTGTTGGCGGCCATCGACGGTGGCGATGAATGCAACTCTACAGCGCCGGCGCTAGACCCAGCCGAGTATGACCCCGATTAGGGAAGCGCCTCGGAGCATCCGAGCGAAGAGGATCATGCCCCCAGGTTGCACCACATGCTCGATCTAGGCTTCTCCAGCACCCTCGCAATCGCCGACACCCCAAGTGCAGAGCTCCCGCACTGACAGTTCTAGGGAAGGCAGGGAGACAAAGAAAATGAAAAAGTAAGCGGTGGGAGAGGAAGTGGTGTAGAGATGGCCGTCAGGAGAGCAAGCCATCTCTCCCGCTTGGCCGCTTGGCTCTGCTCTTCTTCCTCGCGTGCGGGAGGCTTCAGTCGGCGATGATGAACCATTGGGGGAGGACACGGTAACGATGCTGTGGATGGAATTTTTTATTTTGTGGAAGGGCCTGGACGAAAATGTGAAACGGTGAAGATCCGACGGGTGATATTGGTCCTTTTGAGAGATCTAACGGTTACAAGCTGAGATTGAACCAACCAATTCAAACACGGAGAACTATGGATGAGACGGAGATCGGCCACTACGGAGAACTATGTATTAAGCGAAGATGGAATGCTCTTGAATGAAATAAGAGGCTTTTTCCGCCACGGCTGCGTAAGATTTACAATAAAGAAGGATCTGGTGGCGGAGACGCGGAAAAGGGGTCAGTACACCATGCTTCTTAAACTTCTTTTCCAAGGCACGGCTTAGAGTTATGCCCGAACGGAGTGAAAGTTTTGATCAGCAAGGAAGTTTATACCACCAGTTGGAGTTGGCCAGTAAGGCATGATTCAAAAAAAAAAAAATCAATCACCTCCTTCCCTACTTCAATGAAAAAGAGGGAATCACCCTTTCACAGCAGCCTCATCATACCTATCCTTTCGTCTAAGATGATCATGAATGAAGACAGAGAAATGCGTAGATAGGAGGAGGAAACGAACCAAGCCGACCCCCAAACAAACAAAAGGGAACGATTTTGCAACTATAGCCCTTTTCCATGTGAATTTCAACTCCAAGTAATAACCACAAACATGGAGAAAAAATTAAGAATGAAAAGGATTATACTATGAAGACACATGGTTCATCAGATTCCATAAGCTCATACACAGGGAATCACATTAACATCTGACGCTGTAATCATGTTTTTCACTACCAACTCTATAATTCCAATGCCTTATTGCATCGTAGTACAAAAAACCTAAGTATTTGCGTTTTTAGCTACAAAACTTGGTAGATAGACTGATCAACGAATTAAAAACAAAAATCAATTTATATGAAAATCAAGCTCTGAATCATTTTCTTCCTTAAAGAACTAAGAAACTGTTCGTTCCGTTTGGAACTCGTTGAAAATTTTAATTTTGTCATAATGAATCCATCATTGTCATGTCCTATTACAAGAGAAGGGTGCCTTCCGCACCAAGCAGGATGAAGAGAAACAACACACATGATTTATGCGACTAAAGGCAAAAGTACGAGAAGTCAGTCTCAGGAAGTACATGATTCGAAGGAGGCCACGATTTGACCGTTGTCTTCACGAATTAGTTCGGCCGCTCCGCAGAGGCTATGAGGGGCACAAAGGAAAGAGGTTAGAGCTTCTGGCCATTTCCAGAACAGAACTAACTCATTAATGATGCTATATGTTGCTTCTCAGATTCTTAAGCCCAGAGCAACTTGGACATGGTGATGCGTACAAACGGTAGGCCACCGCGCGAGGTTGCGTCACGAAAGCCGGCCGAGGCCAGGCACTGACGCAACGACTTGACCCAGCCAACGCTGCACGGGTGTAATGCGTGCTGGTCTTGTGGATAGCTTACATTCTCTAATCTAGTTGCGCTATGAGTAATCATCGCCTGCAGAATAACAATAGTAGAGGATTTCTTTAGAGGAATTATTGCCCTCAAAGTCAGAGGTTACAATGATGCAACAATATTTCGAGAAGGGGTGAGGTGGCTCAACTGCCCAGGGACGTGGTTTTCCAAAAATCATAATTTAAAAACTGCAATCAAGCAGCAGCTTGTGGTCGGGGGTGTTCTAAAATCCTCCTCCTCGGACTTGTTCATGCTGACGCTCACCTCTAGCCTCGGTGATCGTCAACCTCTTAACAACTACTCCCTCTTTCTCACCCACCACTGGGGATTCAAGGGAAAGAGTTATTAGTCATGGCAGCGGGTGATGATTTAATGGGAGAATAGACCTTTTCCTTTGAGTTTGGTCACAAGCCCAAGCCAGTCAAACTACTTATTATTCTTCTTAAATGAAAAGGCAGAACAACTAAGCGTTTCTTCAACAAAAAACAAAAAAATCCACCGGATTCCATTGTCGAGAAGTTGGTAAACCTAAAACGGCAATACCTACCCTTTTGGAACACACGCGGAGCCAGAAACTAACAATGAGGGAGGTGGGTCCATCCTGCATCCGAGGACAAATACTTGCTGACCACTGTCCTCATTACCCTTGTACATATATTCCTAATATTTTGCCTCAGTCGCTCTTTGAACTCCATCGAATATTATAAGGACACTTGATTTGGTTTGATAATATACTAACCAAAATCAACCCGTACACCAACACAAGCTAAGGATTTCATATGGCGTAATAGAAGTAATTTGTGAATAAACTGATTTGTAAATGAGTAGGCTCTTATGATTTGTAAATAGAAGTGTCACTCAGTGCTTTGGACCTTTTAAATTTTACTTTTTAATTCACTGAAAACTGATAAAATGATCCTTAGTTTAACGTTTCCCACCAGGCTATGAACTTACTTCTTAAAAAGGTGTTTTGGAAGACTTTTTAAACCTCACTGTAGCGGATTCCCATGGGTGATCTGACCGAAGATAGGAATTTTTCTGTTTCGATGATCAACACGCTAAGGTCAAAAGAAGGAAATTGTTGTTGTTACAGATGCAGCTGGGTAAGAAGAAAAGCGGTCTTTGCATAATAGTCCAAACCCATTTCCATGTGTTTCGCCTACAGAAAAGCATCCAGGCCAGCACTTTGGTTCGATCCACCCAGGGCTGAGGGAAGCATCTACCTCATTCCGATCACATGGTGAGGTTCACCATGATGGGGTCAGGTACTTTGAATTTTGATTTTCATGGTTTGTAACAATAAAGTTATTATGGATTCACACTAAGAAAAATATACATTCTCCTATCAGCCATCAGATAAAAATTTACTGTTTGCAAAATTTATGTATACTTTTCATAGAATCAATCTGCATACTACTACGTACCCGCTTCTCACGATATTTGACTACTCCCCCCTTCTCACAATCAAGGCATTATAGCATTAAAATTTTCTCCCGCAAAGATGAACATTGTAGCCCTACTTTTCTTCCAATTTTGATATTCCATCATCGTCAATATTCTTAGTCATAGTTACCGAAATTCATAATATCACACTTTTCAATGATATGTATATATTTCTTTTCTTAAAATGCTAGTAAAATGTCAGCAGTAGTTGCATACTCGCATTTCCAGTGTTTGGTTTAACTATGTATAGAAGCGCATGGCATACAAGGTTCATAAAGTCCTGAGATAACTATGTTAACTTACAACTGGTATTTGTTCCAACATTAATAAAGTATGATGGGGTAAATTAGATAATGCATGTAGCAAGTAAGGACCGCTTCACTAGATGTTATCATGTTTTTTTTGGATAATGAGAAAACGTACCGCTGGACTTTGCCTCTAGAAGCAGAGACTTACAGCCTGATCCAAATGTCATATTATAGTTGAGCAAAGCTAAGGCATAATTTTTGGGCATGCAGACTGCAGTTGTTTTTTTTGAAGGGAATGCAGACTGCAATTGGACTTAGAGCAAAAGGTCAGCAGCACTACCTTCAAATGTTCCAGCAGCTGCTGGTGGCAAACAGCCAGCCGAAACAGGGGAGTTTGTTCCACTGACAAAACAACCGCAGCAGCCTCCTCACTAACAGAACAGCTAGCCGAACAGGGCGATTACTAGCTAGGGGACAACCATTCATATGTGGCCGCGTTCTAGAACACTGAATCACAGCTCAAGAGAGAATTAAAGATTCTTCTAGTTTTCAAGTAATGTTTGCACTTGGCCATCAATAGTTGTTGAATACATCATGTCGGCTATGGTACCATAGAGTCATCAAGGACTAAATGAAAAAGGCCATAGAGGGTACACCAAAATAACGAGCCTTTGATATCGGATATTTAAGTACCAGAGATATTTTAGAGGGTTCTCATGAGGAACTGCTCAATTATAATGATGTTAAATATTGCCAATACTCTGGATACATGGAAACAGATGCATGAACTTCAAAATAAAATACTTTCACAAATTGTTGCTTGTCAGCTTTACCGTACAAATTCCACAAACGATACATAAGCAATGAATTTATGATAGATAACATTTGAAGCATTCAAAGCGTAGTAGCTGAGATTCCACTCAATTTTTAACATCCTTAATCAAATATAACTTGTTGCGTAACCAAATGGTTGTCTAACCACAGTTTACTTCTGTTATTTAGCAACCAGTAGGTACATCATCATTGAGTGTATATAAAAACAAATCAATTAATGACTTACATGAGAGAATCGAAAAGTTTAAGAAATATAATGGTGAAGTGTTGCACTTATCTCTTTCCTGTTCTGTATCATGCATATTTACTTTGGGCCAAGCCAGGATATCCTCTTTGTATATTTGAGCGAAAATTCTCTTTGCCACAAACTGGTCACAGAGCGAGGCACACGATGCAAACAAACCAACCCAGCCAAAAACTGCTCCTCCATTCCAACAACTAGCGATATTACACAATACCTCTGAAGTTTGAGGTTCAAAGGTAGCAAGATGGAAGAAGTGGTTGTGAAGGGATTGGTATCAGGCTTGTCAAAACCCACTCTAGATAGTGTTGCATACTGGATTGAGCTGCTTCAAGGAAAACATACGGCTACCGAAGAAATGAAAAAGGAGTCGGAACTTCTGGAAGCGGCTATCTGGGATACATATAACTGCAAAAGGAGCAGTCACTTGCTCAGGGCAGCAAGAGATCAAGCAGAGGACTTACATATCGAAATGGAAGTAACTCTTGACAATGCAAGACGACTCTCAAGGTATGATCACCCGGGAAGCCCTCTCAGTTGTTTCCTTAAATATGGCCATAACATATGGCATACTCCTTCTCTGTGGAAAACAGCTAACAAGATGGTCAAGCTCCGGTCACAGATTAACCGGTCGCTAAATATCATGACAGTATTTGTGAATACAGATGAAAATACCTCAGGAACGGCAAGACTACAAAACAGACATGTTACGCCTGCCCTCCCTGGAGCTGATTTTGTAGGAATGGAGGAGCAGTTATCTTCTCTGTACAAATATTTGATGACCGGGAAGAGCCAAATACAGGTTGCAATTGTGGTCGGAATGCATGGAGCTGGGAAGACTACTCTTGTCCGCCACGTCTACGAACAGAGCACCGTGAGAGGACAATTTAACTGCCATGCATGGATTCCGATAGATGCTTCTTTAGAAAGAAAGGATTTACTTAAAGGCATAATCAGAAGATTGTACAGTGAAGCAAATTTGCCTACTCCAAATGGGATCGACCAATATGATGATGACATGCTTGGATCTAAAATAAGGAACTTTCTTGAAGGGGAACAGCGAAGGTATGTTATTGTTTTGGATCATATATCAACAAGAGTACAGCTCAAAGACATTTTAGATCTTGCACTTCCTGACGAAAGTAGTAAGAACTTTGGAAGAATAATAGTAACTACAAGCAATCTAGATGTTGTTAAATCCTGCAAAAGCCCATACATAATAGATGTTAAACAACTGTCTGATGCAAAAGTTTGGGAGCTGTTCTGCAAGAAAGTATCTGCAGATGATTTTCATCCTGAACTGAAAGTCGGCAACAACCTCCGTGAAAGAATTACTGGCCTTTGTGCTGGATTACCTTTAGCTGTAGATTTACTGGTAGGGCTCCTCTACCCAACTCAACCGCATCAATGGAGCAGCATTATTGATCAGTTCCAAGAAAATGGTTACAAAGAAATATTGGAAAGGAACATCAATGACTTGTCTGATATGTCAGAGACTAACATAAAAAAATGTTTAATGTACTTCAGCATTTTCCCAAAAGGCTCTACAGTTACACACAATACGTTAGTTCGATTGTGGACAGCTGAAGGTTTTATACGTGTCTCGAGAGGAAAGACACTGGAAGAAATTGCTACAAACTACCTCAATACTCTCATTGAGCGTCACATTGTTCAGGTTGCAGAGCATTATGAGTACGGGAGACCAAAGAGTTACAAGCTTAATGGACTTATGCACGACGAGATAAGAAAACAAGCAGAGGAAGATAACTTTTGTACAACACTAGTGGCAAGTCTGAGCAGCTTACCTGAACGGATTCGACGTCTGTCCGTTCAGGTAACAGTAAAACATCGCCCCAAGAATGAGCATCTACCCAATGTGATCTCCCTGTTTATTTCAAGCAGAAATTCTCATATACCAAAGCTCTTATCCAGAGCAAGATCACTGAAAATACTGAGCCTGACAGATGAATCGATTCAAGTATTTCCAAAAGAAATCAGCAAGCTAACTCATTTGAGATACCTCAACTTGGGCAATACAAAGATAAGCAAGATTCCGGCATCTGTAGGGAATCTGATAAACCTACAGACCATAATCCTGAAAGGTACCCTAGTATCAGAGTTACCCAAAGCGATACTAAAAGCAAGACAGCTTCAGCATCTTTTAGCCTACAGATATGATGTAGAGAAAAAGGCTGATAGACAGCCCGACATTATCTATGGTGTGAAAGTGTCAAAAGGAATTGGTGATCTGAAGGAGCTAAAAACTTTATCAATCATAGAAGCAAATAAAGACAGTAGCACTGTCAAAGAACTCCACAAGTTAACAAAGCTGAAGAGATTGGGGATTGTCAAGCTCAACGGAGATGACGGACCTGATTTGTGCAAAGCAGTTTCAGAGATGGCTCAACTTTCTTCCATTTCATTAACATCGTCAGATAATGAGCCTATCAATCTTACAAACTTACTCACCATACCACCAAATCTTCAGAGAGTGTACTTAAGGGGAAGGTTAAATGCACGTGATAATTTCTTTCCATCTCTTCAAACGCTTGTGAGACTGCGATTAGTACGATCAAGTTTAACTACTAATGTATTTAATGAGCTGCAGCATCTGCCCAAACTTGCTGAACTTGCCTTGATCCAAGCACTTGATGCAGAAGAGTTAAACTGCCAACATGACGGATTTCCGAATCTGAAGATACTAGACCTTGATCAACTGAATAACTTGGTCCAGATGAACGTGAGTGGATCCCTAAAGAGCCTCAGTAAGCTGATTATAAGGAACTGCAGCAGACTAACATCAATTCCTCAGGGAATTGATCACCTAAGGGAACTCAAAGAGTTACATCTATTTGACATGCCTGAAACTTTCATAAAGAAACTACTCAAAGGGAATGAGAACTACGAACATGTACGGCACATCAATGTTATACGCTGTTACAAAGAGGGTTTTCCACAAGTAACGGAGCCTTGGGATGCAGGTTCAACAAGGTAATTTGATCAAACCTATTTTAACCACTACAGTTTCGTTTCTCTGTTGCAATTTGCTTGTGCGTCATATAGAAAAACTGACGCGCTCACCTTCATTTCTTTAGCTACTGTACTGCTGAAGAAGATACCATGGGAACACCGGACTTTGTGAATTCTCCACAAGTTAATATCACTGAGAATCTACTTCAGAAGACATGAATTTGAGTAAGTGTTTTGCATATCTTCAGAGTGCTATTATCAGATTTTGCATCAGATGTACTAATAGCTATGACGAATCTGGATTTTTACTTTAAGCATCAAATTTTGTGTAATAAATAATGACTGCTATAAATTCACTAGTGGCAGTTCAAAGTTTGTCTCCTTCAAACACGCACTGGTTTTGTTGTTCCAAAATTTTACCCTCAATAGGCAAGCATCACAAGATGTCACAGTCAATTCAGATGCGAGCCCCACAAGATGTCACACTCTATTCAAATGCCTTCTAAAATTCACAATCATGCGCACGATTTTTTTTTTTACGATAACAATATAAAACTCAGACACTCGTAACGTACGCACACTCTCCCCACAAACGAAGTAGAAAATTCGCTTTCTGAAATGCTACTGAGACTCTTGTAACCACTAGGCTGGCTTTTTCGCAGTGCGTACGAATTACTTTGAAATAGTACCATTCTTTCCTTTTCCTCACCTTTTTATTTATTCTGTGCCTTTTCTTTTCACTTGATCGACCAAATTGCCCTTGGCTACATACGTCGTTCATGATCCCATCCATCCGCTGTTACAAAGAGGGTTTTCCACAAGTAACGGAGCCTTGGGATGCAGGTTCAACAAGGTAATTTGATCAAACCTATTTTAACCACTACAGTTTCGTTTCTCTGTTGCAATTTGCTTGTGCGTCATATAGAAAAACTGACGCGCTCACCTTCATTTCTTTAGCTACTGTACTGCTGAAGAAGATACCATGGGAACACCGGACTTTGTGAATTCTCCACAAGTTAATATCACTGAGAATCTACTTCAGAAGACATGAATTTGAGTAAGTGTTTTGCATATCTTCAGAGTGCTATTATCAGATTTTGCATCAGATGTACTAATAGCTATGACGAATCTGGATTTTTACTTTAAGCATCAAATTTTGTGTAATAAATAATGACTGCTATAAATTCACTAGTGGCAGTTCAAAGTTTGTCTCCTTCAAACACGCACTGGTTTTGTTGTTCCAAAATTTTACCCTCAATAGGCAAGCATCACAAGATGTCACAGTCAATTCAGATGCGAGCCCCACAAGATGTCACACTCTATTCAAATGCCTTCTAAAATTCACAATCATGCGCACGATTTTTTTTTTTACGATAACAATATAAAACTCAGACACTCGTAACGTACGCACACTCTCCCCACAAACGAAGTAGAAAATTCGCTTTCTGAAATGCTACTGAGACTCTTGTAACCACTAGGCTGGCTTTTTCGCAGTGCGTACGAATTACTTTGAAATAGTACCATTCTTTCCTTTTCCTCACCTTTTTATTTATTCTGTGCCTTTTCTTTTCACTTGATCGACCAAATTGCCCTTGGCTACATACGTCGTTCATGATCCCATCCATCAAGATTCAACTTATCAGAAACACCATGCCTTGCCACCAGTTATAGTGTTCATCAGTAAATGTTGCCACTTTCATTTCTTTTTTTTTTAAGCAAACGAAACCGGGGGGGGGGGGG
>LAPY01003580.1:34067-45433 GCA_000970635.1 Eragrostis tef
CATTATACGAAGTTATACGAGTATTACATCGAAGCATGACATAGTCTCGCCATTTTATTACATTCATTGGTTCCGATCGCTTACGGCAGCGGTGCAGCCAAAGAGATAAATGAGAGGAAATAGAGGAGATTGTTTGTCTTGTCATAACATCAATGCCTTGGAATGTCTTCTTGTTCCTGGCGTCCCAGATCCTCCAGAGGCTAACGAGAACAACAAAAGGCCAGGTGCTTCTTGGTAGATGGGAGGGGATGCGCATGTTCCAAATGTCCATTTCAGTCGGCACTGGCAGAGCTAGAGTGGTCCACACAGTAGAGCTATGAGTGCAGTCGAAGAAGAGATGTTGAAGGTCTTCCTTGTGGAGGTCGCAGCGCAGGCAGGATTCCGATCCACCACATGTTTGTAGTAAAGGTTGACTCGGTGGCTAATACGATCGTTGCAAAATAGCCAGCCGAAGATCTTCACCTTCACCGGGCAGCTTGTGTTCCAAATGATGCTCGCATTGGGGTCGACGCTGCCAACTGAAGTGAGGTCCCTGTACGCCTGGCAGCTCAAGAACAGCTTGTTTGTACTGGTCATTTAGCGCACATCAGGTTCATCCGTGAGCGTGACTTGCATAAGACGTGAGAGAAGCAGCTCCAGCTGTTGCTAAGCTAGCCACGGTAGTTAGCCAGGGATGCAGGTGCAAGTTGAAATCTCCTAGGAAAATTTTAGTAGTAGTAAAATCTAGCCAAGTATCAAGTCAGAAGGCTGTGGAGCAGCCATTACCTATAGTAACAGAAGTCAGTGATCGATAGGTAGCAAGATCTTCGTTTATCAGTTTCCAAAGAAAGGATTCGGAGCGCCCGGGATCTCCAATGTCTCGCTGCAGATCAGACAACAGCTATTGCTTCCAAGGAAGAGGCGCAGGCTGGTGGAGTTTGACGATGAACTTCATGAGCAGACAACGGTTTTGGGTTTCGATGTCTTTGATGCCCAAACCCCCTTCCAGTTTCGACAAGCACATTTTGTCCCAGCAATAAGACATTGTGAGCCATGGTAGGTTTCATCGCCAGTACAGAAAAGACCCTTATTCTTTTTATGATGCTATTGATGGTAGTTTTAGGAAGCCTATGAGAAGACATCTGGTAAATAGCCAAACTAGTGAGAGTCAATTTGAGACGGGCGCACAAGCCGGCAAGGTATTTATCGCAAGAAGCTAGAAGAGGTAAGTGAGCAAAAACCGGTAATTTTGTGGGGGATAGCGGAAAGCTTAGGTAAGTTTGGGGAAAAAAGGAGACAGGACAGCTAAGATTAGCAGCCATAGCGAAGCTATAGTGGAACTATAGCGGGCTATTTGCAACCTTGAAGGAATTAGAAAGATCAAACAGACAAAGAGGCCTAAACAAGGGGATGTTGTATTTCAATCGCCTGAAATTGCAGTAATTTAAAGCCGACAGTCCAACATCTGTACATACTACAACAAACAAAAATACTACTACAACATACGAAAACAACTATCGTAACATGTTATGCAACATTAAACAGTACTATCTTAATTTTTTTATATATGACGTTAATTAGTTTAAATTTGAACTAACCAAAAAAAATGGAGAGAATAGTAAATAGAGAAATTGTTGCAACATCCAAAAGTAAATATGTTGCAACATGGTAAGATACCTACCGCAACACGAAAATTTTCGACAGAAAAGAATCCAAATTTCAGTCGTCTAATTGGGCCACGCCACAGCCTGCCGCGCCATACTTTGCAAGGTCGTTGTTTGTTTCCTGACACAATCACAGTTTGGCGTGGTGGACAGTGGCCGTAGACTAAACAGCCTGGCACGCCCCGGATGGGTTTACAACGCTCCCTTGAACGAGTCAACGTATGCCAGTTCGGTTCTCCTTTGAATGGCCGGGCCGTGCGCGAGTAAGCATGCAAACCGCCGCGGGCACGACAAAGCACCCTTCCCCACGTCTCCTCACTCCCCGATCACACCAGAACAGAGCACAACCCACCCGCCCGCGTCTCCGCGCACACCACCACTCCCCCCACCGACGGCCCTCTCCCTCTCCCACGCCGCGCGCCGGCGATTGGTGGAGACCCATTGCGTTGCGCGGTTGCGCCCCACGGTAACCGCCGCCTACCTACATACCTTCACGCCGCGCCGTCCCGCCGGCCCGCCGCCGCCGGCCGGGAACCCTAGATCCGCCGCCGCCCCGGCCCGATGGAGGCGATGGAGGAGCTCGCGGAGCTCGCCGACGCGACGCTGCAGGGCGCCGCGCTCCTCGCCGACGACGACGTTCCCCGCCGCGGCTCTTCGTTCCTCACCGTCGTCGCCATCGGCAACGTCGTGCGTCTCCCTCCGCCTCCCCCCCTTACCGGTACGCGTTGCAGGGCGCGGGGAAGTCGGCGGTGCTCAACGGCTTGATCGGCCATCCTGTACTCGTGAGTACATCCATTTCTTTTCTGGTCACCTTTTATTCGATATTTTTATCTCTCCGGCATTTCACATCACCAAAACCTGCATTTTCTCCTTTGTTGTATTTCTCTATCCGAATGTTTGAATTAATGTGGGCTCTAAGTGACAAATTCCGGGCAGTTCCATTTCTGCTACGCCCAACCCAATTATGGATGGAGTCAGGATTTACCAGTCACTTGCCTTAACGGGAGTGTGGAGATCATCTACGGCAGATGGCTTCTTGCGCCATCTTGTTAGTTGTCTTAATTCCTAAAGCTTGGCCCCCTCGAGGCCTCGATCTTGAACATGGCCTAGCTAGAAGCTGTGCGCTTGCAAAATTACCTTCATCATCAGGGACCAATTGTCTTAGATCCTCTTTGTTAGATTCAGGCGGTCATAATAAGACCTGCCGTCCTCCTTCACCACCCTCTGTAGTCTGTACCACCACATCACAGCTGTGACCATTGTCGTGGGCGTTATGGGCCGAGTTGGTGACCGGGAATCACAGAGTTAATGCTATGAGTGTGTCATTGGGGATCAATCTAACCTCGGTTCCAATGCCAATTATGAACAATGCTGGTCGATCAAACGCAAAAACATGCCTAGAGGACATGCACATGATTATCTGGAGTTTTTGGAGCTGTGCAAAAACTGGGCAGCATTTTCATTTTTCTTTCTTGTTTCGGTTATGAAAGAAAAGGCTAGATAATTTTGAGGGTTAGCTATTGTTTGTCGAATTTTGCAGGTCGGCTTATAGTTTGTTTTTTTTACTCTCTTTACTTATCTATGCAAAGTAGCGCAGAAATCTTTCCAAGAGTAGATTGTGCCAATCAGAGTAATAGGATCATTACGGAATTTTTCACTGCATTAATGGTTCCATCGAAGTACTTTAGGATTCATGAATGTTTAACTTGGTTCTTTTCCACTTCCTTTGATAAGTTGGACATATGATTTTATTGGTGTAGCCTACTGGGGAAAATGGTGCCACAAGGGCCCCTATCTGTGTAGAACTGCAGCGGGATTCATCGATCAGCTTCAATTCTATTGTTCTACACATTGATAGCAAGACACAGCAAGTTTCTGCAAGTGAGTTTTCTTTGCTATATTTTTGTTCTATGTCACAAGGGAATCTTTACATTACGATATCTGATTATTACGTCCGAATCATTATGATACAGGTTCCCTCAGGCGCTCGTTGCAGGACAGGTTGAGTAAGCCTGGTAGTTCTGGTAAGGGGCGACCGGATGAGATCAATGTGAAGTTGGGAACGAACACGGGTAGGTTTGTCCATTCATTGCATTTGTGGCATGCGTTGATAAGTTAATTAAAGGAATACTATTGAGAACATATTTTTCTTTTCTTGATCTGCGGTTTTAACACGCAATCCAGTAAATAGATAAGAATGTTAGGTACAAGGGTGACAAAAATGAAACACGCGCATGACAAAAAATAGCTTTAGCCATCTGATACTAGTTCAGATCCAACTAGACCCATGTGAACTGTACATTTCAAACAGGCTGGATTGCACTTATTAGTTTACTTTAGCCGTGCTACTTAGACTCTCCAACCGGTTACAACTAAAGGATTAATCACATATAAAATGTCCTTTTGGATCTGTTTAGGAACAGAACTAACAACACCTGCCACCTTGTAAAGCAAACATTGGTTTGTTTTAGGCCTTTGAATGGTGGTAATATTCTCTTTGGTAAGTGTGAAGATAGCCTCCTTTTCAACCATTGTCATGCTTTCTCTGTTCTAATTCATATAAAAGCATCCGTGGTTTCAGATAAGAAACAAGATGCTTTTAACATTGCACAGATTTTGATGCGATATGCTCCTGAGCGCATGTCTTTGTAAAATAAATTCAGAACCCTTCGTATTTGAGGTTACAACAACCATCTTATCGTGTATTCACTTCTCCTAACGCTTTTAATTTTGTTTCAGGTCCACCCCTAAAACTGATTGATTTACCGGGGATTGATCAACGGACCATGGATGAATCAATGGTCAGTATTTTATATGATTGTTTGTTAAGCTATCTATCCAACTAGCAAAATATCGTAGGCAATTAAGCAGCTAGGTTTTGAAACAAGTTGGATGTGGTCTACAACTATTTATAATACTTACAGTTTTTTTTAACAACTGTTCATCCTGCGATCATCATTTTGTAGTATATATAAAGAAAACTTGACTAGGTGAACGGACATCCACACTAGCATTATTTTGTATAAGGTGAGATTGGAACCATGGTGGGTGACATCTACGTTCACTACCTAATTCATTTGAGGGAGATTTTCAAAATTTGCTTGTGGGCAGAGACGTCCGTCCAACAATTCTATAGAGAGTAAGGATCCGAACCTGGGTTGCTTTACTCACAACCCATTGTGCTAGCCAAATGAACCCACAAGACTCCTCCATTATATATACAACTAAGATGATACAATTATTAATCTGCACACCACAATCTGACCCTCTAGAATAAATGTAATTTCTTTTGTTTTCTCTCAGTCTGTTACTGAATCTCCAGGAATATCATTTTTGGTTTATTGAAATGGGTTAATGTGGATCTTTGTTTATTATGTGGTGGCATGGTATCAAAAGACTGAGTGATAGTAGTCACATGTAGTGGTATGTATTGAAGCAGTAGTTCTCCAAAGTGGTGGACATGTCATGCAGCACTTTTTTGTTTGCTGATGCACATGGTGTACATGGTTGTAACCATTCTTGCTGACCACATTCTTTACACTGGGGTTTTCCCAAAGATGTTGACTTGAACCGAGGAAGAGGGGTAGCATAGGTTTAGGAGAAATGCTTTTCCTAAACCTTAGCTGTTGGTTTCAGTTTGAGCCTTCTAGGATGCATTTTTGTATTTGGTCACACTCATCAGCTTTAACAATAAATCAATTGCTTCAAAAGAGGTTCAGAGTTCTTTCTATTTTTTTCTTTTGGATTTAGCTAACTGATATGCCACATTTTCATATTGTCTAGGACTTTTTTTTTATAATTGACAAAGTATCTTATCTTTATTCGTGCAATGTGGTTTGCAATTGGAAATCACATCTCCAGATTGGCAACTATGCGGCACGCAGTGATGCAATTTTTTTAGTTATCATTCCAGCTCTGCAAGCACCTGATGTAGCATCTTCTCGAGCTCTAAGGATTGCCAGAGAATTAGATCCAGAAGGTGTGAATATAGGCTCCACTAAAACACTTATTTATTATGATCGCTCTGACATATCATTCAAATAATAAACTTGTAAGGTCGGATGAAAACGTATATTAATCTAGTGTGGTGGTTTATTAGGTACTAGAACCATAGGTGTCTTAAGCAAAGTTGATCAGGCTGCTGGAGAGCAGAAAGCCCTGGGTGCCGTTCAGGCCTTGCTTGTAAACCAAGGTCCAAGAAATGCTGCAGACATTCAGTGGGTAGCTACAATTGGGCATTCTGTTGCTATGGCCTCTGCTCAGTCTGAAGTAGGTTCTGAAACCTCACCAGAAACTTCTTGGCGAGCAGAACATGATAGCCTTATCTCTATACTTGGAGGAGCACCTCAAAGTAAGCTTGGTCGACTAGCTTTAGTTGATTCAGTTGCCAAGCAGATAAGGACACGGATACAAGTTAGGCTCCCAAATCTCCTGAATAGGTATTAAACTCGTCCTGCCCCATGCAGTCAACTTTTGTGTTGTATGATGTCATCGACAATCATCCCCACTTTCATATAACTGCAGTCTTCAAGGGAAGTCTCAAATAGTCCAGGAGGAATTAGCAAAGCTTGGAGAACAGATGGTCCAAAGTTCTGAAGGAACTCGGGCTATTGCTTTAGGACTTTGCCGAGAATTCGAGGATAGGTTTCTTCAACATATTGCTGGCGGTGAGGTTTGTGATACTACTGCACACCCTGTCTGCTTCTATCTTATGTTTATGTTTTGTCACAATTGTAAGATATTGACACCCCTGAACACCAGCTTACCTGTCATGCCCTACTATTGTAAACTACTCCCTCCGTTCTTTTTTATATGACACCGTTGACTTTTTCGTTGAACTTTGACCAACAATATAGATTTAAATAATTATTTTTTGAATATGAAATGAATATCATTGGATTCATCATCAAAAGCACTTTAAAGCTAACTTATACACTTAGCTATTTACATAAATTTTTATAGATAAGACGAAAGGTCAAAGTAACGAAAAAAGTCAATGGCGTCATATAAAAAAGAACGGAGGGACTACGTACTAACTACAGTAGTTTGGGCCATTTCTATGTTGGTTTAGTCTCCTTTTAGCACTGTATTGAACACACTGAAGAACTTTGTTCTGTATTGCTGATCTTTTGGTTTGCAACAGGATGCACAGTGCACCATTTCTTTGTTTTAATGAATATGGAATGAGGGAAGTCTACACATTAACAGAATGAATGCCATATCCTGAATTTAGGATGCTATACTTTCTCAATGTGATCGTTATTATGACAGTCATCTTAAAAGTTAAAACCAAGGATTTTGTCCTCTTCTAAAATTTGTACCTTCAGGACCCGCTGGAGTTAATCATGCAAGTAACTCTACTGTTAATATGCAGGGTGCGGGTTGGAAAGTTGTTGCAAGTTTTGAGGGAAAGTTTCCAACTAGAATCAAACAACTACCTTTGGACAAGCATTTTGATATGAAAAATGTCAAAAGGGTAACTTAGAAAGAAAACAAATACACCTTAATTGAACTTGTCCTTTTTATAGTTAAATACATTCTTTTCTCTTGTGTTAGATTGTTCTAGAGGCTGATGGTTATCAGCCATACCTGATATCACCGGAGAAAGGCTTAAGGTCTCTTATAAGAGGGCTTCTAGAGTTAGCGAAGGAACCATCTACACTCCTTGTGGATGAGGTAATTATATTTGAGTTCCTAGCTAGAGCCTTCTTCATACCACACTGTTTACCATGTCCTTGCTTTTGGCACACTCTAGTAAATTCTCTAATTCACCACTTGGTGCTTCGAGGTATGTTCTTATATATAACTAGCAAAGACCCTTGACTATTGAGTATTAATTAATGGTAATAATTCTGTTATCTGGCACTTTAGTTTCATGAAGCTTGAGTCGTATGTTCTATGAACACATTCTGTTAAGATTAAAAGTACTTGTTTGATTCTTATTAATCCGTACTGTAGCCTGCAATCAGAAAATATGCTACTGCTGTTCATTCTATATATTTATTCACTCAATTTCCTGTTGCTCTGCTTCAACAAGCAAAGTAACAAGTTTAGGGGCACCATTACCACTCAAGCTGTCAATATTTCCATGCACGTGATTTTTTATCCATTAGCTGACACCCCTTTCCATCCTCTTCAACAGTTGTAGCTGCTTCTATCACAAATCTGTATTATTTGTGTTCAAATACTTTATTGATCTGTTGTTGTCAGGTTCACCGTGTATTGCTTGATATAGTATCAGCTACAGCAAATGCAACTCCAGGACTTGGTAGATATCCTCCTTTTAAGCATGAGGTATCATTCTTAATAAGCGTGCCTTTTTTTTTGCCAACAATGTGCTTTTGCACCCATTTCTTTAGAGAAACAAGTGTGATAGAGACTTAATCTGTCATGGCAGCCCTATGCCCATGACATAATCATTTCTTCCTTTTGCCATTAAGCTTTTTTATGTACTATTTTTCACAAGGTAATTGCCATCGCGTCTGCTGCTTTAGATGGTTTTAAGAACGAGGCAAGAAAGATGGTTATTGCACTGGTTGATATGGAGCGTGCATTCGTGCCTCCACAGCATTTTATCTGCTTAGTGCAGAGGAGGTTAGTTGATCTTTCTTTGTAGCAACTAGTTGGTTTTTCCTCCTTGTTTTCTCAATGATCAACAGGTGTTGTTTGCATTATTTAATCCCTTCAGACTTAAATATCTCTATATTCATGTTTCAGTGATCAATTTCTACTCTGTTTCAGATGTTTATTTACGCATTCCCAGAATAATTATTAGAAACTACTTTTTGATTAATTCATGTAAATTGCTTTCAGCTGAACTTTATGAATGCTACTTTAACTGGTCCTCTTATATATTTTGAATAGAGTAAAATACATAGATGGCCACTGAATTTATCTAGTGGTTTCAGTTTGGCCATAGTACTCATAAAAGTGCAAATCGTGACCATTAAACTTGACTGTCCGAGTCGATGCGGCCACTACTTTCATAATCCTATGTATTTTGATTATGTGACATACGTATAACTGTGACTCATCATCCTGCATGACACCATATTAGCATGAACATAACTAATATTGGATGGATAGTAATCCGATCACTGTTACACCTTTAGACAAGTCCAATGCTATTTCTAATTAGATTGTGTATTTTTACGTTGTAGGCGACCATACTGACTCATTAAGTGTGAAACTACTATTTCATCATTACAAGAAAAGAGATTGCATGTGTTATGAAAATTCCATGCTGTATAGGTGAAATTTTATGTGCGCCATGTATGTCAAGTCACTAAAAATACGTAGGATTGTGATGACAATGGCCGTATCGACGCGTATGGTCAAGCTTAATGGCCACGATTTACACTTTCATAAGTACAATAGCCAAATTGAAACCATCAAACATGTTCAATGGCCATCCATGCATTTTACTCTTTTGAATAAAAATGAGTTGTATAGTCAACACACCGCCACATACATAAAGTTTGGGTCTAATCAATATAAAAGTACACACCATACCAAATATATTATGTACAAACTTTGGGCAGACAAATTGGTTGCTCTAGTCTAGTCAAAGAAAGTGAAAACTTTATCGGACCAAATGGCGGTCAAACTAAAATGTAGTTTTTTAAGAGGGAATTCAAAATGCAGTTCTTTCGTGGGGTACCAACAAGATCAACACCTTAGGTTTTAAATGAATGAGAATACAAAAGAAACGAGATCTAACCTAGGAGGATCTAAAGAAGAAGAAATGATAATACACAATGGTCAAGAATCATCACCACTATGTTTATTTAGCTGGACCAAATACTCTGTGTACAATACATGTACAAATGGTCAATACGGTCCAATTGTCCAGCTAAAGTGGGCCACAAATCTGGATATCTATTCTCATATTTATGCGTCGATTAATTTGACTCAAAAGGAGCATCACATCCTTATTTACAAAGGAAATAATGGTAATCACAGGAACCGTCTCCTATACTAGCAATATGTGATGTGAGCTATTAAGAGTAATTGGTCTGCATATTACACATCTTCTTAACTCACTATATAACCGACATAGGCCGCTGTCCTATTTTCCTTCAAGCCGTGTGTTATCACTATCAAAAGGATTCATTAAATTTTATTCCACTAGTTTGAATTTATAGATCAATTGTGGGCGCTAATTTTATGTTGTAAAAACAAATATGTCTTCATTGGTATCTTATGAGAAAGAATGTCCTGAACTGTCCTTTGATACATGTTCCTGTCCAATTTCTTTCGTACTCACATACTTCCTTGTCATCTTAGTTTGCGTCCTTATTTTTTCCTCAAAAACTGGGATTTTCGTGTTGTTTTTCTTTAATATCTATTTGTCAAATTTTACATTCAGAATGGAAAGGCAACGCCAAGAGGATGAGCTGAAGAATCGCTCTACAAGGAAGGGTCAAGACTCAGACCAAAAGAGAGTATGCTACTCTGCAGAGATAATCCTGCCAATTTGTTAAGCATGATTGTCTTAATTCTGTGCATTTAATTGTTACGTTCGTCTTTTATTTTAGAGTTCAAATGCATTATGTTATTTCGTCAGTTACTGTGACCAATTGGTTACTTTCATTGTTAGGATACAAGCCCACAGAAAAGTTCACATCAAAGCCAGGAAAAACAGTCAAACATACAAGTTTTAGGGCCTGCAGGAGAAATTAGTGCAGGTATGGACGTACAAGGTTACATATAATTAGTTGCACAGATGGGTGAAAAACAGATGTCTGTAAGCAGGAATTTCTTTTTACAAAAAGACTTTTCGATCGATCAAGGTAAATTGATTGCATGTTTTGTGTTCAAGGTTTTCTGTTTAAAAAACGAGCAAAGGCAAATGACTGGAGCAAAAGATGGTTTGTACTTAATGTGAAAAGTGGAAAGGTTGGTTGTATCTTCATTGCTAAGCATATTGTTATGTTACATCACGTCAGACAACTTCAATTTTGAAAAGATCAGTATTCTTGCAATGTTTTGCTGTGGAACTAAAATTATTTTTGTTCCAGCTTGGATACACCAAGAAACAAGAGGAAAGACATTTTCGGGGCGTCATAAATTTGGAGGTTACAAAAAAAATTTATGCTTTTTTTTTATTATGATTTTATAGCTTGTCCCTACTTGCTTGGGATTAAAAGTCTATATTGTTGCTGTTGTATTGTGATTTTTCTAATTTTCATTTGGTTACCTGTTTTATGGTGATGCAAAATATTTTGGCTGCAGAAGAATATAATATTTCATTTATATCTGATTGCATTTAACTGGTATTTCCTTCAACATAAATGTCAAATAGATTAGGCATTCGATTATTCAAAAAGAAAGTAGAGACCCTATTGGTTTCTAAATTGAATCTAAAATAGGAGTCAACCAGCTTAATCCAAACCAAGTTACCAACACGTGAACTTGGCCAGATTGCTTGGTTATATTTCCTATTTTTTGAACCATATTACTCTTGTGCCAACCTAACTATCCTTGGTTATGGTTTGTACTATCTATCTGTTGCATTACACCATTGTTTTCAACTTGCAGGATTGTATTCTCGAGGAGATTTTAGATGACGAAGACCCTCACCCTCCAAGGAGTTCTAAAGACTCTAAAAGGGTTAACATGGCAGATATTGGAAAAGATGCTACCGTTATGTTCAGGATCACTCACAAGGTTGCTTATAAAAATGTTTTGAAAGGTACTTTTCGTATGTTCCCAACAGACACC